>PVHP010030565.1:0-21270 GCA_004024765.1 Zapus hudsonius | reverse complement strand
TCTCTCTCTCTCTCTCTCTCTCTCTCTCTCTCTCTCTCTCTCTCTCTCTCCTTCTTTGCAAAACAAATTATAAAAATATTTATAATTGAAGATTTTCAATATTCTATGAAAAAATTAAGGGCATCACATTATCTTGGGCCTACATGGTCATCTGAGCACAGTGGTACTGTGGGGTGCTGAAGAAATAGTTATCTATATAAGGAAATTGAGGCAGAAGATAGACCAGACTGAGCTCAGACAAGGATACCTTTATTCAGCAAGGAGCGGGAGAGTGGACAGCCATATCTCAAGTCATGTATGTTCAAAAGCCCTCTGCAGGCTCTTTTAAAGACTGTAGGTAAAGTTTGCCTGGGTCTGGGCCTCCTGTGGAGACTGTCTATCAAGGGACAAAAGGAGACCATATGAATGTGGATTAGGCTGGCTGCAGAGTTCTTTTCAAAAGGGCCTTATCTGAGATAGGGTTCTTCAGATATGTACAACATTCTCCCAGGTGCTTGAGGTGCTATCCTGGTTAAGTTCCTGTGTGAAAACATTTTCCCAGGCTCAGATAGCTTCCTCAGGATGGGTGTGGAGAGGAAGCCAACCCCCTACCTGGCATGATCTTCCTGCACCTATGGTGTAATTAAGTCTGGGAGTCTTTGCACCACCAAGACCAAGGAGCTGTGTCATTGGTCGGATGTCATTTGCGGTCTAGCAAGCCCTGAGGACAAATCCCCAAATCCATTCAATTTTCAAGGGCTCCTGTCAAGTGCGAGCAGTGCAACTTCACAAGATAATGTGGAAATTTCCATCCAGCCATAAAACGTTATGATCTATGATTTGTCTGCTCATTGCTACATATGATTGAATTTGCCAGAATCATAAACATCCCAGGACCTAGATTCTACCAGATACTTCTTTGTATCTTTCACAGCGTAAAATGGAAGATAAGCATCGTATACATACTGATTAAATGACTGCTCCCAGGGTTCAAAGGGAGAAAAGGCTGTTCATAACCAGGGAAACCAAATATAGATCACAGTCTTCCATCTAAAAACAAGACAGAAACCAAATATATTAGAACTAGTAGGAAGAGGAAGAAAAAAAAAGCAGTAAGCACACATCACAAATGGAAACTGTTGTAACGATTCTTTGAAAGGGGGGGGGGAGTCAAAATGAGTTTCTTCTGGTACCAGAGTTTCTCATGAACAGCAAGAGCCCTCCGGACATAATCTGAAGGGAATTGAAACTGGCTCTTTGGGAAAATGGATTCATCAGGATGCAAGGGAAGTTATAGTTTTTGACTTGGCATCTTCCTCATGCTCTCTCTGCCTCTGAAGCACTTTTTAGAAAGAGTTGAAGAATGTCAGAGAGCGAAAAGAATCACCAGGAGTTTGGGTAAGCCTCCACTACTACTTTCACTTCTTGCAAATTTCCTTCCTGGCATAATTATTTTAAAAGGACTTTTCCTGTTAAGTGTCTTCAAGCCAATAACCCTCTGGGTTTAGACCTAAGCAACACCTCAGCTTTTGTTCCATATTTTATTTTTTTCCTCAGAAACTCCATTTGTCTGATCGCATGGACCTACTTTCCCAGAGACCAGAGGAAGGATGGAGAGAGAGCTTACCCCTCCACACTGACATGCGCCATCTGTCGCTTTATCCCCTACAGGATTCAAGGAACCTCTAAAAGCCCTTCTTCCCACTCATGTCCTCCTCGGCCTCTCCTCTGAAGAGAATACTAGGTCCTTTAACTTCACTGTGTCTCTTTTGAAAAACAGACTTCCTATGCTAGCCTGACTAGGGTCCTTTAAGTTCCACTAAATGAAAATACCTGGGCTCAGGTGTTAAAGCACTGGCTTGCAGAGCCTGAAAGCCTGGCAGCCTGGGTTCAAATCCCTAGTACCCACATAAAGCTAGACGCACACAGTGGTAAATGCATCTGGAGTTCATTTGCAGTAATGGGAGACTCTGACACACCCATCCTCTCTATCTGCCTCCTTCTCTCTCTCTCTAAAATAAATAAAAATATTTTTAAAAATATTTACAACCCGGTACATTTAAATTTTTTGAAGTCTACCAGAGTAACCCAGGTATAGTAATACCAATTTTCTCTGTCTCATTCTTGTATTTTTGATTCTTAGTCTGGAATACTAAATCTTAACCAAACTTTTAATGGTTATTTAGCTTAATTCCCTCATTTTATAGCTAGGGAAACTGAGATTTAACAAAAATTAAATTCTTTCGGATTCCTAAAAATAACTACTTTAAAAGCAGCAATCAACTGAAGAAATAGCTCCTTGTCTCCCACAGAGAACTACCAGTTTTGCTTATATTCCAAGCCATCTATGATGGATGCCCTAGGGAGTCCCCTAGATAATTATGACTAAACACTGTCAGATCACACCTTAACGCTCACCGTGTCTGTCCATCTTTCTCTTCCTATCATGCAATACCCATAGCAGGCCACTTTATAAAGAAGAGAGATTTGTTTAGCTAACAGCTCTGGAGATTCAAGTGCATGTAAGTAGCATCCACACAACTCTGTGTAAGAATACATTAGAGAGGACATCACGGTGGCAGCATTCATTGGAGGGAGAAATCTCATCACAAGAGGCAAGGCTTGCTCCGTCTCATAAGAACTAATGCAAGGTCTCACAAGAACTACCTGATCCTTTCCAAGCCCAATGTCATAGTAACGTCCCGTGATCACCACCTTACATCAAGGGATCAAGCTTCCAACATACATCCCCCTCTTGGTGACACACTTCAACCATGAGCGTCCACATACCATGACACCTAACTCTATAGGGTAACAGCTACCTTGATGGGGGGATGCCATGGTTTGATCCAGGTGTGCCCCACAAACAAATGAATGTGTTCTGAATGCTCGATCCTCAGCTGATGGCAGTTCGGGAATTACAACCTCACTGGAGCTGTGTTGCTGGGGGCGGGCTTATAGGGTTATAAACCAGCTTCCCTTTGTCAGTATGTGGCACACCTTCCTGCCATTGTTTGCTGTGCTGTGGCGGAGGTGATGTCCACCCCTCTGCTCATGCCATCATTTTCCCTGCCAGGATGGAATTTCCCCTTGAGTCCATAAGCCAAATAAACCCTTTCCTCCGCAAGTCGCTCTGCTTGGGTTCTTGCTGTGCAGCAACAGAGAAAGTTAACTGCAACAGGGGACCAACATGTCTTGGAGCCAGCAGGTACAAAGCAAAGAAGTTGGGTACATTATAGAAAATTCCGAGGGTTTGTAGGGACTTTAGTGTGGATAGGTCATGGGGCTTTTGTGCTGTGAGGGAAAGGCAAATGATGACACATGCATATGGAGCTGCCTTTCAAAGGTTCTAGATTTTGTATTGGAAGTGGTAGACAGCCACTGAAGGGGTCTATGAAGAGAGAGACTTGTTAGGCTTTTGCTTTTAACTCCACAGTAAGGCACAAGACCTCTTGCAGAGAGACCATAGTGGGTATGAGGAAGGTGCCAGAAAGCCTCCTTACAATCATCTCTGTGAGGGATGATGTCAGAGCACTGAATGGCAGACAGAAGGATGTGGATGGACCGTGTTTAGGGACAAAACCCAAGGAGCAATGTCTAAATGGTCATTTTATGTGATGCTTCTCGTCCAGTCATACAAGCCTGAGCACAGCTCTTAGACTTAGACTGCAGGTCTAAGTACTAATTCCACGCTTTAGGCTCCAAATGGTACCGTACACTTTGGCCAAATTTAAACACAAATTAGTAGACGGTGATTCCATTAATTCTCTAGTCGTCCTCCATTTAATTACACATAAAATTTTCCAGTGGTTTCAAAATCCAAGAGTCATTAGGGTCTGGAGCCTTTTATGGAGTTAATTTCGCTGCTATTTCCTCTTGTTCAAAGTCTAAGCATAGCCTTTTTAACATTTTTACTGATATAAAATTATATATATTAACAAAACAATATGCTCAGTATCATAAGTTATTAGAGAAAACCCCTTAAAACCAGGATGACGTACCCCTTTATGAATTAGATATTCTCCCCTTACCATGGCTCTTTCTACCACCTCTTCCACAAATTTTCCTGAGTCATGGTGGGTGAGTTTGAAGTATGCATAATTGTTAGGTTCTTAAAAGTCTTTGGATTTGGATTTTAGACAATTTTGGGCACTATTGTCTATCTCCGTAATCCTTCCCTAGGATCTCTTCCTTGCTATGGGAATAGCTTTTTTTGCTCATCACACCACTTCCTCAGAGGTTGCATTAGGGCTCGAAATGGTGAGTTTGAGGTGGTTCATCTCCTGCTTGGGTGCCCCCCCATCAACTCAGGTCCACTTGATGGAGTTTGGTTTTTCATGGTTCTTGTTGATTTCTGAAAAATACAAAGAGAATTTCCAGCAGAGAGTGAGATCATTATTGGTTAATTGAGACAAATATTTGGTTTGGTGAGCATTTGAAAGGTGTAGCCATTCTGAAGATCTATGGTTAGTGAGGACTTCCCCTTGGAGATCTGTTCTTGGTCCCCATTCAAGGTTGCCTTGGGTCCCGGTACCAGTCAAGGTTCCTTGCCTCTGAGCGGATCTTATAGCCAATTAGCCAGCTACTGATTACCCACCAAGGTTGAGCACCGCGATTGCACAGATGGGCACTTCTTGTCTTGCTTGGCTGTGCCATAAAGCAGTGTGTTCTGCATTCTCAGGCCATCCATCAGTGTAGCTTGAGGATGTCCCCTGCTTTCTCAGAACATCGTTGGTCTGGTTCCCCTGGCAGCTCCTTCCGGCATTACACAGGCTGCCCTTCTGGAAGCCGGTTTCTAAACATAGCCTTTTGGTAGGTTGTAAGCTAGTAATAATGCCATGAACATAAACAGATTAAGAGTGTGAGACCAACAGTGTCAACAGAAAGACAGTTATACTAGCTGCCTAGCTGCAGATTAGGGTATAGATCAGTTATTGTGATGAACTAACCAAATGGTAGGTGGAGGCTGAAAATTCCCAAGCCAACACAATCCACTGCAACGGAAGTAGAAGATCCTCTCTCTCTCTCTCTCTCTCTCTCTCTCTCTCTCTCTCTCTCTCTCTCTCTCTCTCTGTGTGTGTGTGTGTGTGTGTGTGTGTGTGTGTGTGTGTGTGTGTGTAACCCAGGGCCTTGAGCAAACTAAGCAGAGCTCTGCAACCGAGCTACAACCCCACCCTGCAGCCCCCATCTCAAGTCTTTCTTTTGTGAATATGCAAGAATGCTGGTCCAAAATGATCATAGATTCTCTATTTTACCTAAAAGCAGGAACTCTGGCACCAAGTGAGCCCTGCCTGTGAAAAATACATACTCGGCCCATGGACCTACCAGTGTGCCTATCCTTGCTATGCAAAGTGTGGTCCAGGGAGCAGCGATATCAACATTCCCAGCATGCTCCTGGAAATGTGTCAGAAAGGCAGAGTCTGAAGCTCCACTCTAGACTGGATCTTTGTCCATTTCCTATTACCATGACAAAATAAAATGTGAATAAGGCTGGGTGGCTTATTAATAGAAAAAGTTTATTTAGCTCATGCTTTGGGGGGCTAAGAATATACACAGCAACTGCTCCTTGGGCCTCTTCATATCACAGTGGTGGGATTGTGGGTGAGGGGAATGATCACAGGACAAGACAGAAAGAGCACAGAGAAAGGCTGCTCTTGATTATTGGCTCCACCTGAGAGAAGTTCTACCAGAGACTCAATCACCTTCCACAGGCCCTGCCTTTTTAATTAACCCCACACCACCTTCTGGCATTGCCTATATTAGAGACTTCCACTCTTCTGAACACATTAAGTTTGTGGGGGACGCCTGGATCAAACCATCACAGCCCTCTTTGAGTTGACCAGGTGTGGTAGTTTGATTGAATGTTCCCCAATAGATTCAAATGTGTATTAAAGATTTCTCTCCAGCCTCCTGGCTGGAGGCGGTGTCACCTTGGACTGGCCTCCTAGGGTATTTCTAAGGTGGATGTAAAATTCCAGTGGTAGATATGTAAAGAGCAGTCAGAGCTGAAGTCTGGCAGTCCTGCTGTTGTTTGGTAGCTAAAGCTTGCTTTTGGAGGTGCTGGTGATTGTGAAAGGGGGCCAGCCTTTTTCTTCATTATTAAACTTCCCCTGCATCTGTTACCTTAATAAATACTTTCCTCCCAAAACTGTGCCCGGTTTGGAGATTCATCCAAGCAGTGTGTGCCTGACTATGAAACCAGGGTACCACAAAAGTCCTCGGGGCCTTGATGGTGGTTGAGGGTATGGTGAAGGGGGACATGTCTTCTATAGGGACAGAACTGGACAGAGGCCAGGCCTTTGGCTCCGATGCAAAATTCAGACAGGGACCAAAATAGTAATTAAGATGATTAACACGTACATTTTATAATTTTAAAGATCACGATGAATCCTAAGACACCCTTCACCAGGAACAAAACGTTTCCCAATGGTTTCCACCCAGCTCCAACCCTGTGTGTTGGTGATAACAAGTGGTATTTCTATAACCCATCTCCTATCTTTCCTGCTTGGCCTTCAAAAGTCTTTGAACCAGAATAAGAAGTAGACATTTAAACCTGTAAAATATATCCAACACAGATGCTTTTCAAATGAGAAAAATCTATAATTCCAACTCCAGGAGGGCACCAGGATGCGTCATCCGCACAATCCAAAGAACATGAACATGTATTATTAATGCTTTTCCGCTTAGTCAAAAGTCGACCTGTCCCCAACTCCTGTCCCTATCATTTGCTTAGTATTATTACTTTAATGTCAAACCAAGAGCCGCAGCAACAATTAAGGAATGAAAGGTCTTTTATTTTTCTGCTTTGGAATTCTCTAAGTGTATGGGAGGAGATAGGTTGGAACTGGGACTTTGACAAGCTGGCTGAGACCAAAATAGTTTTGTGTGTCTGTTTCACATGCTGACTTCTGTATCAGGGCCAGAAGCTGGAAGTACCCCGGGCACAGGAAAGAAGAAACTCGGCTGGGAACGACTGAATCGCTATTTGACGTGTTTCAGTTCCTGTCTGACAGTACCAGCTGCAGACACACACCAGCTTTCCTGGCACATCTTCACAAGCCAGAACCTGGAAAGTTTCATGAGCCCAGATCAGGGGAGGGAAATCTTCCATCGTCCCATGGCATTCGTGTCTGCACCGTTCATGTAGGTTCTTCCTTTCTGAGTTGGCTTTGTGAGCAAGTGAGAGAGGTCTTGAGACACACCAACTGAGCTTTGGTGTTCATAATTCCTGCCCTCAGAACATGTCATGTCACAGAACCTAAGTGGCCTTCCCTTGGCACATCGCTAGCCTCATCCTTCTCCTGTTGAGAGTGGCAAAATACTGTGCCTTCAATAAATGACTTCCCAGGGAACCTGAAATCTCAGCGGGGGGCCATAGTCATAGTCCTTCCCAACTAATTGACAATATTTCTAGAGACCAGGGTCTCTGTTTGATCCTTGGTACATGCAGTCTTTTGCACTTTCAGGTTTTAAAGCAATTTCTTTTAAAACCTCCCAACACTGAAGTGTGTTAAGCAGGGCAAGAATTATTAATATTTATTTTCTTAATCATTTTAATATTTTTTTTCAAGCGGGGTCTCGTGATATGTAGCTCAAGTTGACTTCAAATTTACAATGTCTCCTGCCTCGGCCTCCAGAATGGTGCCACCACGCCTCACTTACCACTGCTTTCAAATTCCAACATCAGCAACTGCTAAGAGACAGGCTATCAGCTTGAGCGCGATTAATAATCTTTCCACTACTTGAATCTCTGTTTTGCAGATAATAAGGACACGATAAATATTTGTTGAATATACAATTTTAGGACCCATCCTGCGCCAGAAAAAGTGCTTTGTGTTCCTTTTTTTTTTCCTCCTCGAAGCCAAGGTTTTTAGGTGCACAAGAGAAAAGAGTTTGCCTTCATGTCATCTTTAAATCCCCAACTGTACCAAGAAGTGTGGTCACATGGTAGGAAGCGGGATTTATCTTGCGACTGATCAATATATAAATGAAAATCAATATATGGCTATTAGATGTTTGCATACCTTAGACATCTGCCCATGTAATCATGAATAAAGTGAAATAGAAAATGGTGTCATATGTTAACACTCAGCTCACAGCACATGACACCCAGTATAGTCCCTTTGGGGTGGGGGGGGTGGGTCCTGTGTCAGCCAAGGTCCCCTGGGCACTCAGAGCTGAGGGAGTTCATCTTTCACAGACACTTGGAAATACCGAAACCATTCTCTGGGTCATTGCTCAATTTAAGGCGCTACATATCAACTTGAATCAGACTGATTACAACTCCTCTGAACCTAATTGGCAAAACCCAACTGCGTTCATGTTTTATTAAAAGCAACTTTCATTATACAGGCGGTGCTGTCAGAAAAAATAAATTACATCTGCAAGTACTTAGGTATAAAATTTTGCAGATAACTTCCAGTCGTCGGTAATTTTATATTAGAAACTGTTTTTCCAATACATGCTAAAACTTTGTTCATCAGTATTAAGCATGTTTTACCTATCGTTCTTGGAATATTTATGGGATTTGTAATATAACCGTTTTATTTTTCTCCTTTGGAGATTTAATAAACTGTTTTCTGCCAACTTTAATTTTGGCAGCTTCCCGAGACTCTTTAGAAACTATAGATTGGTTTGCATTTTATATATTCCACTATTTGTCATTTCCTTACTTGAAGAGATTCCAATCCATTTTCAAAAATTAGTGTAGGTGTTGGTTGTAAAAGAAGTGAGTCTCACTTGAAAATATAGAGAATGGCTCATATGTCCTTCGAGCTGGGGCAAGGCATAAAGGAAGACCTCTGCTATGCAAGCCATAAGGAGTGTGTCCACTCCACAAATATTTGTTACCTAATTGCACCTCGAGCCAGCAACAGCCTGATTTGGGCATATTCACTACCACTCTTATCCAAAATAAAGCCTTACATTGCTTCAGACTGCTTTTGCAAGCAACAAACATAGTCTTCAAAGTAGCTTAAGAAACAAAACTCGAGGTTGGGGAGATGTCTTACCAGTTAAAGTCTGATGGCTGGGGTTCTATTCCCCAGAACCCATACAAAGCCAGATGCAAAAGAGTGCATGCATCTGTGATCCCCAAAACACCCATAACACTGGGGGGCAGAGAAGGCCAGCTTGTCCAGTGTTCCTCTGAAGTCTGGCAGTGGTAAGCGACCCTGTCTCAAAGAAGGCAGAGGACAGTCACCTCCAAGTTGTCCTTTGACCTCCACTTGTGTTCTGTTACACACGCACCCAAACACATACTAAATATAGATAGAGATAGACAGACAGACAGACAGACAGACAGACAGACAGACAGACAGACAGGTAGATAGATGCATATATATAGATACATATATATGGTAAATAGATGAAATAAAATTCTACTTCAAGATTATTTTAGACTTGTAGAAACACTGCCAGCATAGTACAATGCAGAAAGTTGCCCTGTGTCATTCAGGGTGACTTCATACAACCAAGCTGCGTTTGTCACCTGTGAGAAATTAACGGTGACACACTGCGTTTGGAGTTTCCAGGCTTTGCTCTCCACATAGTTTCTCCGCTGCAGAATTCACTCAGGATCATACATGACTTTTAATTGTCATGTCTTCTTGTCACCTCTGACCCATGAAAGCAACTTAGTCTTTCCTTGTGTTTCGAGGAAACATTTGAAAGTATCAGCTAGTCCTGTTATATGATATTCCTAACACGGGACTGTTTGATTGTCGTCTGTGATTAGACTTCACTGGGAAAGATGCCACCGAGATGAAGTACTCAGTATCAGTGGGCACAAGGTGAAGTCTTATCACTTCTGAGGTTGACCTTGGTTCACTGGGGTGAAGTGGTGTCTGCTGACTTTCTTCACTGCAAAGTGACTATTTTTCCCTTTGTTATAAAGGCATGTTTATTTTAGGGAACTTTTCAAATATCCTGTTCTTCCTTAAACTTTCATCATCTGTGGATTTTGCCTTCAGTAATTATGGCTATATTTTTCCAATGGTGATTTCCTATTGTTTTTCTCCTTTCCGGTCATTAAAATTCTTCTGTAAAGTATAGTTGCCATTTCTTCTCTTTATTCATTCAGTATTTACTAGTGAGTACAGATTAGGAAATTCGTTAGGTTAGATAATTCTGCTATCATTTATTTGGTTGTTCAAATTTCTCAATGTCTAGGTTATTGAGTATATTTTCACTTTGGAGCTTTTAAGCATGCTCTTAAAATTGTTTTCACTGACTAATAATAATTACTGTCATTATATAAATGTACCTATATACATTGCTCTAGGTCTGTGATATATATATATATATAATTTATATATAATACACACATACACACATATTTATCAATGACAATAACCAACATGTTTCCCACCACACACTTGCTGTGTGTGTGCATGTATATTTCTGTGTGTGTTTATGTATGCACACATGTGTACAGGCATGTGTGTGCGTGTGTATATACATATGGTGAAAATGAATATGAAAATGCTAGTCATTGCTGTCACTGTGGTCACCTTGATATACCATCAATCAGTAGAACTTTCTGTCTGTCCTCACTATCTACCACAATAGGCTCTAGGCTCTTCCTGCTTGTCCCCTGCCTTAACCCTATCAGTCAGCCACTTTTCCAAGGAACCATGGTTCCTTTCTATGACATTTAGACTATGATATTTAGGTGTTAGAAGGACTCATTGATACTGGGGTATTACTGTTTTCTAAAGATATATATATATATATATATATATATATATATGTATATATATTTACCCTTATATATCTATATTTATCTAAGGATATATATGTATATTTACCCTTATCTATCTATATTTTTATATCACATACATAGTTTTAAAGCCGCACATTTATACTGATAACCTCTGGCTTTAAAGCAGCCCCACAGGGTCTATTCTAACAAGCTTGAGATCAGCCTGGGCTACATATTGAGACTATCTCTCTAAGACAAAATGAATCCATGCTGTGGTCAATCATAATGTTGTCCCTTTTCCCTGCTGCATAATACTCCATTTCCACACTTTATTTACCCATTTGCTAGTTGAACTTTTTAAAAATATTTTATTTATTCATTTTCAAGCAGAGAGAGAGAGAGAGAGAGAGAGAGAGAGAGAGAGAGAGAGAGCAAGTATCAGGGCCACCACCTTGTGGGTCTGGCTTATATGGATCCTGGGGAATTGAACCCGGGGCCTTAGGCACTGGAGGCAAGTGCCTTAACAGCTGAGCAATCTCTCCAGCCCTAGTCGAGCTTTTATACATCATGAATTAAGTGTCATGTACTAAAACTTCCTTGGTGACCTCAAGATATCATATACTTCCTCCAAAACTGTCCTTTAGCAATTGTGTAAATTTATGTTCTATACTCATGTCTTATTAATTTCTGTATAAGGTATGAGGTAGGGATCAAGGCCAATCATCATTATGATAATGTTTATTTTGTGTGTGATCATCTCATGGTCCCAGTGTCACTGGATGAAAAGATTATCCTTTCTTTAAATTACTTTTGCACCAAAAAAATTAACAAGCTTGAGCAGGGTACAGTGGCTCATACTTATGGTCCCATCTACTTATAAACCTTATGAACCAGAGGCAGGGGGAGGATTGCTTGAGCCTGAAAGCAATACCAGCAAGCAAGGAAGGAAGGAAGGAAGGAAGAAAAGAAAGGAAGGAAGGAAGGAAGGAAGGAAGAAAAGGAAGAGGAAAAGAAAAAAGGAAAAGGAAGGCTAGTTCAGTCAACTCTAGGTGTGTGGGTCCACTTCCAGATGCCATTTTATTTCAATAATCTGTAAGTTTATTCTTTCCACTTAGTAACAATACTTTTATAGCTCTTGAAATCAGATAATGTGATTGACCCATATTCATTCTTCGTCTATAAAGTTATTTGGCTAAACTACTCCTTCACCTGGCATCATTAAACTTCATCATGTAAAAAGGTCCATGGCAGGTGAGGTTTCTGCCAGGTTGGTGAAATAGCTGTGCAGTGTCATCAGTGATCGGGGTTCTACCTGTCCTTCCTCTGCCTGGGTACTGACATCACAGTGTGGCTGCTATTCATCCACGTTGCCCCTGTTTTCCTTTTGGCCATTAGATCAGCTCATTGATCAGTGTCCCTCAGCAGACCAACATAACCACAAGTGAGTCACGTGATTGACTGCTCCTAGCTGCAGGGCTGGGGAGGGGTACCGAGTGCCATAGATCAGCATTTCCTGCCATGGGAGTTTGTCTTCCCACAATGATATTTCATGGTCACAGAGCAGGCTGAGGTCAATGACATTCAGTGGATAGACCCCACAATGCACCCCAAGTCCCCCCACAACAAAAAATTATTGGGTCAGTTCAAATTAATGCTGTTGTAGTCAACCACACACCCATGGAATGAATCTCCAAACTAGGCATAGTTATGGGAAGAAAGGATTTATTGAAGCTCCAAATCCATGGGAAGTTCCATACAGAGAGAGGCTGGCTTTCTTTCACAGGTACAAGCAGAGAGAAAAACCCATTACCAACACCACACACACAACAGCAAACAGGCAGGGGACCTAAGGGAGAGAAATTTCCTTCCCCCTTTTTTTATATTTTATTTATTCATTTTTCAAGCAGAGAGAGAGAGAGAGAGAGAGAGAGAGAGGGAGAGGGAGGGAGGGAGAGCACTAGGGCCACCACTTTGTGGGTCTGGCCCATGTGGGTCCTGGGGAACTGAACCAGGGGCCTTAGGCACTGGAAGCAAGTGCCTTAACTGCTGAGCCATCTCTCCAGCCCTCCTTCCCCTTTATATAGCCTTAGGATGAGGTCTTACAACCCTATCCCAGACTTAATGGCTTCCTGAGTCTCTGGAATTTCCTTCCTGCACTGCCCAGACAGGAAAGGATGCTTACTTCTAGCTTCTTTGAGCTTCCTTGTATCCAGCTACCTACTGAGAGGCTGCCTTCCTGTAAACATCCTCAGAGACCCACCCAAGATTACTAAAAAGGTCAAGTTGACAACAAAAGTTAACCATTACAAGTGCCGACATTGAAAAACCAAACTCAGATAGGTCACATCCAGTACAAATCTTCCCTGGGACTGGGCCCATTGCTCCAAGCTGGAGAATCCCAGCACAGGAAAGAAGGGAAAAATACCTTCAGCAGTGTCTGCCTGGATGGTTACCCACATTGACCCAGAGATGGAAAGTGAGGGGAGGGGACAATACTAGCTTCAAAATTTAAAGTTTTGTCATCATATGCCAGAGTAGTGCTGTGTGGAATCCCCAACAAACAATGAAATCACTCCGGAGGAGGCGGAAGTGCCAACCAAGTGCAAAGAGTTGGCTTTCCATGGTGGAGAATGAGAGGAATCAGAAAGAAGCCAAGGAGCCCAATAGGGTCCTTACTGAAGGACAAAGGATTCAAACAAAGCATGTGTGATAGTTAAATTTATTTGTCAACTTGACCAATGTGATAATCCATAATAATCTTGGGCGGGTCTCTGAGTTTGCCTGCAGGAAAGATTGACAAATTCCTTTTGGGATTTTGGAGAAGATTTGTGATTGGTTAAGTTTGTCAACTTGATCTAATCAATAGTAATCTTGGGCAGGTCTCTGAGTTTGCCTGCAGGAAGGATTGACAAATCCTTTTGGGATTTTGGAGAAGGGAGGCGTTCCCTTCTCCAGAGTGAGCCCTTGTCCCCAGTGGGTGGGCCTTCCAGAAGGGGACTAAATATAAGGAAGCTTAAGGGGAAGGAGACGCTCTTCCTTCCTCCCGGGCTGCTGGTGCTTGTTCATGACTTGCACTCGCATCCTGCTCTCCTACCCTTCCTGGACATTGGAACCCAGTTTCCTCGGCCTCACATCATGGACTATGAGCCGCCACTCCCCAGGGAGCCATCAGGCCTTCTGGGTTGGATGGGGACTGCTGAGACATCCAGCCACGTGGACTGAACAGCTACTGGTTTCTTCACCTGTGGGCCTACAGACTGCTATTGTCGGACTGTCATAAACTACCCCAATAAATTCCCTTTTATTATAATCCATTCTGTAACCTCTGTTTCCTCTAGAGAACCCTGACTAATATAGCATGCAAGGTTTAACTCTAAAGGTGGCTGATGGCAGATGTGTTTTCCCTGGAAGCAACTTCTGTGCCTATCAGTAGGACCCTGTGAAAAACTATTCCCTCATCACTTCCGGTGGGGTTGATAAAAGTCACACCATCTTGGAAATTCTAGAGAGGCTGAAAGGTTGAACCACACCCTATAGGGGTGAGGGCAGGGGTAAATGCTGATTAGAAGTGCTTGAGGGTGAGGTGGCCCACAGAGCTCACAAAGTCAGCATCAATTGCCAATATGAAGGTAAGATGTGGACTCACAACATGATTATCCATGAAGATTCATTTAATCCTTACAAAGTGCCAAATATGGTGCTCAGCCTAGAATAAGGACTGTCCACATGCTCACTGACCTATTGGGATTACATCCAAAAACTACTCTGATGGACTCTAGGGTGGTTCTCAGCAGAGAATGTAGAGAATAGCTACCGCTGGAAGAGCCTGAGTCCACTGCTCTCTCTCAGAGCTTCCAAGGACCCTGACTCCCAGCACAGCAGGTCTCGGGACCAGAGATCCTGGTCTCAGCAGCCATGTCTGTATTAGGACCAAATCACCAATGTTCTCCAATAACTGTACACAGCTTACTCTAGGACTTTGATCAGAGACGTGAGCAAGAACCCTGCTTGGGTCACAGTCCTCAGGATATAGTGTGAAATGGAGGAGAGGAAGGGCCAGGACTTAATGACAGCAGGTCAGGGAAGATCATAAGCCCAGTCATTCTCCCAGACACCATCACTTCCCTCTTCCCATTGCGAAGCCTTCCCGGAATCTCGCTGTATTCTCTGCAAGTGCTCTGGTCCAAGTTACCATGTGAGTAACACACCAGATAGCATCCTAGCGCTGTTGAGGTAAAGCACCAGAAACTCGGTACTTTAGCAACAGGAATGATTGACTCGGTTCTGGTGGTCAGAAGTCCCAATCACAAGGTGCATGGGGCCAGATGCTCCCTCTGAAGCTATGATGGAAGGGTCTATGTGCCCCAGGCCTTTCCTAGTTCTTTGGCTTGTGGAGGCATAACTTCAGTCACCAAATAATTTTCCCCCTGTGGGTCCCAACACCAAAATCTATATTAGTCAGGGTTCTTCAGAGAAACAATCCGTATACCACCGTATGCTCCATAAGGAAAGCTCCGTTGAAAACAGACCACATATAAGATAATACTTTATCACTCTTCGTTACATTGTCGCCATGGTAGTTGATGTAAGTCTAGAATAGTCACTCAATGAAATCACCTAATACCACATTCACCAAGCAACACATGACTACAGCTCCATGTATATTTACTATACGATACAGATGTACCTACATATGGGGTAGGATACATGCCAACAAGCCCTTTGTGTGTAGACAATAGTGTAGATTGAATACACCTGCCTTCAGAATATCATAGCTTAGCCTAATTGACCTGAAACATGTATGCAGGGAGCACTGAATTAATCCACAGTTTGACACCTCGAGAAAGTATCACAGCTGTTCATGTGGTCCAAGTAAAGTTCACAATTCAAAGTGCAAGTTCTATTTGAGTGTGCTTTGTTCTTGCCACATTTTAAAGTTGAAAAAATTTTTAACTTGAACGGTCATTTATAAGAACTGTATATATGTGTGCATCATTCATATAAAGAGAAATAAGGGCATAGATATATGTATCTGTATTTATGGCTATATCTATCTATTATCAATCATCTATTTATAGCTAATCTGTCTACTATTATATGTCCTTTTTATTTGGTTTCCCTGGAATAATTATATATAAATACACGGATATATGTATATAATTATATATTGTATATATTATATATATAATGTATTACTCTGAGATACTGAGCTGTTGGTAAAGCTAAGCCAAAGTGCTTGGTCCCGCTCTCTCAAAACAATATAGACAGGGCTGAAGAGATGGCTTAGCGGCTAAGTCGTTTGCCTACAATGCAAAAGGACAGAGTTCGATTCTCCAGTGCCCATATAAAGCCAGGTGCACAAGAGGGCGCATGCATCTGGAGTTCATTTGCAGTGGCTGGAGGCCTCTCTCTCTCTCTCAAATAAATAAATAAATAAATAAATAAATAAATAAAATTTAAAAAAAAAACAACATAGTCATATCTAACATAAATGTGTGAGAAGTTGATTTCACACACCGGCGATTCCAAAGCAGACACCAGCCTGGTGGCCTTTAACTTATAGGCCTGGAACCTTCCCTAGTGAGGCAGTATCCACTCGTGCAGGTCGAGGGCTCCATTCCCCCTGGACTGCCCCTGGCCTCAGATCCAACCATCAGCCCCAGGATGCTTTGCCTGTGCTTTTGGCTGGCTATGAACCCCACCTTCACAAACCCCTTCTCAGGTTTGATTGACGGCTAGAGCAGCTCAAGAATTCTACTTACGTTTAATCATTTAATAAAATGGATATTACAGGCTGAGTGTTCCTAATATGAAACTATGAGACGCTATAAAAGCTGAAACGTTTCAAGCACCGTCGAGGGACCCCAGGTGGAAAATTTCAAGGCTACCCTCACTCGATAGGTCACGAAACAAACAAACAAAAAACACCCAAGAAACATGAAAATTGCTGTTCAGAAAAATTACCTTCAGGCTATGAATATAAAGTGTATGTGAAACATAAACGAGTTTGATGTTGAGACTTGGGTCTCATCTCGAAGATATCTCATGATGTATATGCAAACAAGCCATTTGAAACATTTCTGGCTGCAAGCATTGTGGGTAAAGGAGATTCAATCTAATGCTACAGACCAACAACCCAACAGAAGAGATGCGCTGGAAAGACCTGTGAGAAAGGCAGGACTCTCCGTACCCTTTCCTTCTAAGCTGTACTGGAAGCTTGTGTCACTAAAGAGTCCACAGGCGCTAGTCATTAAACCACCAGCCATTGTGATCAACTCAACCTTCTGTCCCTTTCCCCTTCCCAAGAATTTGGAAAGTGACACAGAAGCGTCACGCCTCTAATATGCCTTGATCTTAGGATATGAAGGTACCTGGTGACTGAAGCCAGCAGTCAACTCATTACCATACAGAAGATGCTCTTATCACTCCAAAAGGCTAAACATTTTGGATGAGTGTCAACCAACAGGGAAGATGGAATATGTATTTTACACCATCGCCATTAGAATATAGGTATACATATGCTGTATGGAATATATATGCTAATATAAAATGTCATAGGCATTATATATCACATATGTATTGCAGAGCGACTGGAGGAAATTGGCCAGTTCCAAGGTGGAGGTTGACAAGTCCAACAGAAGCAGTTCCCACTTACTTTTTCTGTTCCACACAGGTCTTCATCTGAAGCTCACCCATGCTGGACAGGGCAATCTGTACCCTGTGTACCAACTGACGTCAGGTCTCATCCAGAGATGCCTTCACAGACACACCCATCATGAGATTTGGCCAAATGCCTGGGCACCGGGCATTCCAGTGAAGTTGACAGAAATACTTACCGCTACACTAAGTTTCTCTCTTTTCTTCCCTCCCTCTCTCTGCCTTCCTTCCTTCTTCTTTCCTTCCCTCCCCCTCTCTCTTCCATCCTTTATTCCTCCCTTCCATCTTTTCTCCCTCCCTCCCTCCTTTCCTCCCTCCCTGTCACTCTCTCTTGCTCTCTCTCACTTTCTTTCTGAAATGCCAAAGCCAATGGCATGAAGAGGGTCACACACCGAGGTAACAGACCTGAGATCTCAGAGAGCAAGAAGATGCCAGTATTCTGAGATGCAAATCAAAAGCTCTCCGCAGGCTGCACAGACTGGCTTCTTGCACTCCTCTTCTCAATTGGACCCGTTCTCCCTGGCAGACTTGAGGGTGCCTGGTAAAGATGTCTGACAAAGGAGCCATAGAGGTGGCCTGGCTCACCTGCACTTCTCCACATGGCTCAGAGCTGGCTGCAGGTATCATAGATTTGCTGACTAGAGTCATAATGTCACTCTCTCCTGCCTGACACCCTTGTCTCTTCCCCACCTTCTTCCTCTACTTTCTGTCTCTTCTGCACTCCTCTGCATCGATTTTTTCTGTCCTTCCTCCCTGCCTTCCCTTCACCCTTCCATCATGACTAATTCATTTATTCAGGCATAGCTCCAAGAGGCTACTACCTCGTTCCTAAATCTCAAGCCGGACACCGAGAAGTGCATGGTGTCTGGGGCCTCTTGCGTGTGCAGCTCTCCCCAGGCCTGGCCATTTTCCTTTGAAGCCTTTTCATGGTGCCTGAGATGCTCACCCTGTCCCCTCTCCCAACATTCTAATAACAAGTTACTGCCAGGACCCTAGTTCCAACACCTTCCCTCCCTCCCAGCTCCACTCCCCAACCAAGGTGCACAGCCCAACAAAGCTGTCTAGTTAACTTGATAACTTGATGCACCCCCCTTGCTCCCCAATCACCCCAAGAACCTCCTGTGGCTCTCTCTCCATTCACCATCATGCCTGAATGCTCTTCCACTCAGGCCACCACTGGCCTTTCAGCACGACTCCCCACCCTGACAGGAACAGGGGGTGGGAGGGTCTGCTCTAGTGGGACATCCTCAAGCTCTTCTCTACCTGGTCTAAACTCCATCTCCATTTCCTCAGCCCCTATCCTCTGAGAAATCACTTTCCAGCACTGCTCCACACAGCCAACCCCCTTCCTTCATCCACAGCCACATTTGGCCAGGAGAGTTTCCAGAGGCTATTAATGCTTCTCCAAACCGGGCTTGCACGCTCTCCTCTGACCTTCCTGCTTCTAGAAGGTGGTGATCGTGACTTGAGCTCATCTTTGTCATAGTGCCTGAAACCCACAAGACACTCTGCTCAACAGTAAGCCTAAATCTTGAGCACAGGGTAGAGCAGCCGGCTGACGCTGTCCCAAGAGTAGAAGCGGGCCCAGCCTTCCAGGGTGTTCTCCCTGTCACTTGGTGAGAAGCAGAGCTGAATAAAGACTCCTGGGTCTCTTCACAGCCTGATCTGGGCAGCAATGTGAGGCTGTGATAGAGGAGGAGGAGCACACGTGTGCCACTGTGGTACATGAAATCAAAGCCAGGCTGACCATCCCCGAGAAGGCTGTCTGTCATTCCTAAAGCCCTTATGTGTACAGTCTGGAGATACAGGGATGGCTCAGGTTGGGGCTAATGGCATCATGTACAATGTTGTGTTCCTACCTTACTGTCCATCTTATTCTTTCTGATTTCCTGAAAGTTACATTTGTTACAGGCAAATTTGTCTTTCTTTTCACCTCAATGATTAGTCTGAGGCAGAACTTTTTCCAGCTATTGGGAATTTGAATTCATTTAGTATCTCCTATACTGTTTTTCTTTCTGATACATCCATTCAGCTAGGACATGATGAAGCCAGAGGGTGTGTGTGTCTGAGCATGCGTGCCAGCGAGTGTGTGTGTTTAAGTACTTATTATGTTTGTTTTGCTCTTTTAAAGTCTTTAAGACATTTTATTTCTTTCATCGCTGTTCATCCCCTAGCACATTCTGTGCTAGGATTCTAATCTCTGTTTTCCAGGACAATACTTAAAACTAAAGCCCCATGGCCAGCAGCTACTGAGTCCAAATGTCTACCTGTTGCTACTAGTTTTGACTTGAGATCTGCTGTTGGCCCTCACTGAGCCTCAGTTTCCATGTGTGCGGTTGGTTCTGGCTGTACATCTCTGATTTCATATAGATTTAATGAGACCAAGTGTAGACACATATATGCCAGGCAAAGAACTAACAGAGGAACTGGTACTGCAGAACTCTTACCGGGATACCAGTTAGGAGCACAGGCTTTGGAGCCTCGGGTAAGTTAGAAGCTTCCTGTGCCTCCTTTCTTGAGTTATAAAGGAGAGTGATCATTGCACTGCCCATCAGATTGTCAGAGGATTAAATGAGCCTATACGTGGGGAATGCTTAATGTCCTACCTGGTCCACAGCAAGCGATCTAAACAGCATTAGCTATTAAGAGTGTGGTATGAGTAGAACCAGTTCTCAGCTGCAAGCCTGTCACATTCCGAATAACCTGTTTAAATAAAATGAACTTTTCTCCTGAAATGAAACATACCAACATATCACTCTATCCATTCTCTTCTGCAAGGGCAGCGTACCTGGGCATCAGAGACTGGTCTGTCAGGGGCCAAAATGAAGCAGAGCCCCGGGACATGTGAAGGGAGAAGCGACAGACTCTACTGGTGACAGTCTAGACAGGATAAAGGATGACAAGACTTGTATGTCTTGTCCCCTGAGAAATGGGGAGAAATCTCTTGGAAATGGACAAACATGAGAAACCGTGACACTCTGAAAGACATGATGGCACAACCTGTGTTCCTGACTTGCTACCTATTTAATTTCTTGGAACCCTATCCTCATTCCTCAAAACCAGAAAGTGAACTTGATCAAAGAGAGAAGCCCAGGGCAGGCTGAGTCTCTGGGTTAGCACCCACCGTGGGTACCACCCCAGAAATGACAATGGAGGGGGCAGCATGGCAGAGCATAAAGAGAAGCTCTGGCTGGTAGACCCCATGGCTTTGGGGAAGGGGAGAAGGGGACACATTCTCTGCTCTCTCCCTCTGGACCTGAGGATGATCCCAGAACCTCTGTGTCTTCAGCTCCTCTCTCACTAAGATGAGAGGCTGCCTGTGCCTAGACTCAGAGTTCCCATGTTCCCTCCACACGCCATCCCCAGTGTGCAGAAGCCAGGAACCCATCCAGTGTCTGTAAGCTGCTTGTCTTGTCTGTTGGCTCCTATGGGACTGCGGGGCTCTGGGCATGAGAGGAAACAAGGGAATCTAACTCACTTTTGGTTTCACGTTGTGAAGAGATGTTCCCACTTCCAACCTCAGTCATTATAGGACCAAAATGGAATTTTTCAGGCTTCAAAAGTATCCTGGTATATAATGATGATGGCATTAAGTTCAGAAAAGCATGGATTCGAATCCCGACTCCTAACCCAAATCCTTTGAAAGTCATCCAGCTTCTCCAACCTCAATTTTCTGGTAGTGAAACCGGGCTATTTTGGACACATGCTTCTGAGTGTTATTAAGAAAGGTGCCCCTGATTTGCACAGCACCGAAGTTCAGAGAATGCTGGCCAGCATGGCATTTTCCTTCAGATATTATGACTCTTAAAATCCTACTGTGGCCTTTGAAAGTCCTGATGAGACTTTCTTTTACTAGAAACATCTCTTCCTGCTCAGAAACAAACAACAAACCTCCAGCACCACTCCTCCACAAGGCCATGGGAAGACACTGA
>PVHP010030564.1:0-21629 GCA_004024765.1 Zapus hudsonius | reverse complement strand
TTTTTTTTTGGTTTTTTGAGGTAGGGTCTCACTGTAGCCCAGGCTGACCTGGAATTCACCATGTAGTCTCAGGGTGGCCTCAAATTCACAGTAATCCTCCTACCTCTGCCTCCCGAGTGCTGGGATTAAAGGCGTGCGCCACCACGCCCGGCCCACTTTGAGATTATTTAGTTGACTGAAGAGGAGGGGAGTGATATGTCTCAGGAAACAAGGGACTCTAGGCCAGGTCTGAAGTGTGATGAGGATGAATGGTAAGCAGCTTGCTACCTCATGACAAGGCTGGGAGGCGAGGGAGTTCTATTTTAGAAGGTGGCAGTCAGAGGAGCCAGGGCTCTGGGTTCATTTATAATCAGGCAGGAGTTGGGGGCTCATGAAAACAGTACAGGAAGGAGAGAGGGCCATCCTTTGGTTACACATCTGTGGCATAAAGGTGTTTATGAGGTGGGGGTAAGTGCTGTTGAGGTCCCAGCTCCCCAGCCATGGACTCCCCAGGCTGCAAGGACGCTGCCTGTGTTCAGGAGGTCATTAGGACCTTTGTGAATAGGGTGACTGTGAAGCTAGACTGGGTACAAATGGGGACAGGAGCCAGGCGTGGTGGCGCACGCCTTTAATCCCAGTACTCCAGAGTTCAAGGCCACCCTGAGACTACATAGTGAATTTCAGGTCAGCCTGGACTAGAGTGAGACCCTACTTCAAAAAAACAAAAAAAAAGAAGAATATGAAGAGGGCTTGGGGACGGTATTTGTAGCCTGGCTCAGGCCTTCCCCCACCCCAAGAATCACTGGTACCTCACTGGGTTCCCAACACTGCTGCTTCAACTTCCAAGGAAGAGAGAATTCTGGGAACTGGAATGTTGGGTACATGCATCAAAATTCTGGGGAAGATTCTAAACTTGGTTTAAATTCTCCTTATCAGCATATATTCTAACTAATATGAGGTTTGGCATTTTCATACATATACTGTATGTTGATCATCACCATCTCAAAGTCCTTACAGGTACCCGTAAAACTAGTAGTTTGAGCAAATATATGGATGTACCAGGTGGTCATTGTAGGACATGTCCTGTCACTTGGTGGTCCCACAGCAGGACAAGTCACCCCAATAAACTGCCAAACCCATACAAGCTTATATGTGGGCAAAAAGGGTTAATAGAGGATGTGGGGAGTTAGGAGCATTGTTTTTGAGATTGAGTTCTCACTCTGTAGCCCAGGCTGGCCTCAAACTCTTGGCAATTTTCCTGACCCCCCCCTTTTTTTATTATTTAAAATATTCATTTTGAAGCAGAGAGAGAGAACGCACCAGGGCCACCACCTTGTAAGTCTGGCATATGTGGGTCCTGGGGCATTGAACCCGCAGCCTTAGGCACGGGAGGCAGGTGCCTTAACTGCTGAGCCATCTCTCCAGCCCTTGACTCCCTTCTTGAGTGCTGCGATTACAGGTATGAGCAGCAGTGATAACTGTGGCTGGTCTTGAATTCTGGTCTCAAGTGATCCTCCTGAGTGGGCTGACCCCTGGCCTGTGCTTCTCTTTCAGGCATCATTCACGCTCGAGGACTGGTTCGGGAGTGCTTGGCTGAGACAGAACGCAATGCCAGATCCTAGTCTTGTTAGTTTGGAAGGTCCTGTCTTTCTACAAGATGGGAGGTTACAGTTCATCTCTCCTGTTGAGACAAAATTCTTTTCAAAATGGTAACAGTTTAGTTTTTTTCTACCATGGTTCACTAAGCTCTATACCTTCACCCTCAAAGATTGGGGAAAGATTTTGCAGATAAGATTTGCATTTTAAGTAGTTAGGAATAACCCAGGTTTTTCCCCCCTTTTTTCTTTTTAGCATTGACTTAAAGATGCATGTGATGTTCCTTTACAGCAAACTGCCCCAACACTAGTGTCTCCCTTTAACCTTCTTTTGAATACGATTGCATCACCCACACTGGTCTGCTCCTTTTCCTAAGCTCGTATGACTGAGGACGTGGTGGTGCACACTGCCAGCAGCTCTCCTTGCAGCTGGCTCGCTTGCCATGCGGTGTAGATCCTGCTTAACAGAGCTTCTTTGCTTAAGCATTTGCATGACTGAGTGCTTTGAAGTCAATCTTAAAGATGCACAAGTTATAAATACGAAAAAAGAGCAATCCAACCTAACAAGCACCCTGAACATCTTCATACTAAGAGTGTAGATTTCAGTTCTTTGTTTACTGTAAGTTGATCAAAACATCTGGAAGAAAATGACTAAAATTGTTTGCATCTTTGTATGTATTTATTACTTGATGTAATAAAGCTTATTTTCATTAACAGTTGGTATTAAGATGTAAGTTTATTAAGTGCTGGGTGGTTTTTTTGGCGGGGGGGGGGGGAGTTGAGGCAGGTCTCACTCTAGCCCAAGTTGACCTATTTCTATATCCCAGGCTAGCCTCAAACTTTGTAGTTCTCCTATCCCAAAATAGTTGTGAGCATTATGCCTGGCTTTTTTTTTTTTTTTTTCTTAAAGAGGTAGTGTCTCCCTCTAGTTCAGGGTGGCCTTGAACTCACAGCAATTTTCTTCTTAGAGATACCTGTCAAAGGACATTTTCCCAATGGCCTAGAAACAAAGTTTGGGAAAGTGTGTTTAGCTCCCAAGAATAACATAAAATTGCACCATAGAACTTAAATGCTGGGCTGGAGAGATGGCTAAGCGGTTAAGGCACTTGCCTCCAGTGCCTAAGGCCCCAGGTTCAATTCCCCAGGACCCACATAAGCCAGACCCACAAGGTGGTGGCCCTGGTTCATTCTCTCTCTCTCTCTCTCTCTCTCTCTCTCTCTCTCTCTCTCTCTTTCTCTCTGTATGTCTCTGCTTGAAAATGAATAAATAAAATATCTTTTAAAATAAGAACTTAAATGCTGGGGAAAAAAATTAGGAAAACAGTGAAAACAGTATTATTTATTGGGCCCCTGCTATTCCTGCTGTCCTCAGCAGGTGGGTGCTTATTTCTAGTCTATAAGAATCTGCTTTTAGCCGGGCGTGGTGGCACACGCCTTTAATCCCAGCACTCAGGAGGCAGAGGAAGGAGGATTGCCGTGAGTTCAAGACCACCCTGAGACTACATAGTGAATTCCAGGTCAGCCTGGACTAGAGTGAGACCCTACCTCGAAAAACCAAAAAAAAAAAAAAAAAGAATCTGCTTTGCCAGGCATGGAGGCTCACACCTATAATCACAGTACTTGGGAGGGAGAGGCAGGAGGCTCACTATGGGTTTTAGGCCAGTCTGGACTACAGGAGGCTGTATGGAAACAAAAACCAAAAATATGTAAGGTCAAATGGGGATGGAAACAAATTGGGTTCTGGTACCTCATATCTTAAAAAAAAAGTAATTTACTTGTACCTGCAGGGAATGCCAAACTTTATACATTAGGGAAGAAACTTAGCAAAATTTTAACTTTCATTTTAACCAGACATTAGGATAAATGACATTAAGTAGGGGAAGGGGACATGGATGTTCCAGGGTTCAATTCCCCAGTATGCATATAAACCCAGACATACTAACACAGCACGTTTCTGAAGTTTGAGTTTATTTGCAGTGGCAAGTGGCCTTGGCACACCCATGCTGTTTTTTTCTTCTCTCAAAAAAAAAGGGGGGGGGGCTGGAGAGATGGCTCAGCAGTTAAGGCACTTGCCTCCAATGCCTAAGGCCCTGGGTTCAATTCCCCAGGACCCACATAAGCCAGACCCACAAGGTGGTGGCCCTGGTGTTCTCTCTCTCTCTCTGCTTGAAAATGACCAAAATATTAAAAAAAAAAAAAAAAAAAAAGGGCTGGGCATGGTGGCGCATGCCTTTAATCCCAGCACTCGGGAGGCAGAGGTAGGAGAATTGCCCTGAGTGATAGCTTACATGATTATAGACAATAAATCACTGATTCCCTCCCAACCCTCCTTCATATCTCTTCCCCCTCTCTATTAGTCTCTATTTTGTTTCAGGCACTACGAGGTCATGAATATCAAGGCCACTTGGTGTCTGGAAGTTGTAAGCAGTCCTACCCTTCCTTTGGCTCTTACAATCTTTCCTCCACCTCTTCCCTAATGGACCCTGAGCCTCAGGAAGTGCGATAGAGATGTTCCAGTGCTGAACACCCCTGTCATTTCTTCTCAGTACTGTGGTGGTCTTTTGAGTTATCCCAGTGATCACTGTCATCTGAAAATCAGAAGCTTCTCTAGCCAAAAGTGAGAGTAGCATTACTGTATGGGTATGACCATTAAAAGTGCTTATAAGGCAGTTAGGTAGGCATAATATATGTATTTAGCCAGATAACAGCAGGCATTACTCCTCTAGGGCTCATGACCTCCCCCACTATAGGCTTTGGACTAGGTCTTCAGTACCAGGCATGCTTTCCCTCCTGTGGAGCAGCCTCCAGTCCAATTAGACAGCAGTTGGTTTCTCCCACAAAAGATGTGCCAGTACTGCCCCTCTAAGTACATTTGGCCTGGATAGACAGTCTTAAGGCTTGCAAGGTCCACTGCTGTTCACCACTATTGATGATTTCTCTCTCCCATACGGTTGCATTAAGTGTAGCTTTCTCTTTCTGTCAGCTGGTTAACAGGGAAGTGGTTTCCAGCTCTGCTCCAGGTTGAAGCATATGTGGTCTTCAGCTATAGGGTCTTACCATTTTATTCTGGTGGTCAACCTTATTCTGGTGAGCCTTAGTAATGGCCTACGTTTTGGGGGCCTTTAATATATATATATATAAAATCGTGCTGGAGAAATATGTATATAAAATCTTTTTTGGAGGTAGGGTCTCTCTATAGCCTGGGCTGACCTGGAATTCACTATGTAGTCTCGGTGGCCTCAAATTTACAGCAATCCTCCTACCTCTGGCTTCAGAGTGCTGGGATTAAAGATAATGCACCACCACGCCTGGCACCTTTAAAATATTTTTTCCTCTTTTTATTTTTCGAGGTAGGGTCTCACTCTAGCCCAGGTTGACCTGGAATTCACTATGTAGTCTCAGGGTGGCCTTGAACTCACAGCAATCCTCTTACCTCTGCCTCCCGAGTGCTGGGATTAAAGGCATGTGCCACCACACACGGCTTTTCCTTTTTTTTATCCTTTTAAAAATATTTCCATTTATTTATTTGCAAGGGGAGAAAGACAGAAAAAATGGGCATGCCAGGGCCTCCAGCCAATACAAGTGAGTTCCAGATGCATGTGCCACTTTGTGAATCTGGGTATTGGGGAATCGAACCTGGGTTGTCCGGCTTTGCAGACAAGTGTCTTAACTGCTGCGCCATCTCTCCAGCCCCCATAAGACTTTTATAAAAAAAAAAAAATTTAGTGCCTAAGGCCCCGGGTTCAATTCCCCAGTACCCACATAGGCCAGACCCACAAGTGGTGGCCCTGGTGTGCTCTCTCTCTCTCTCTGCTTGAAAATGAATAAAATATTTTAAAAAATTACTTCTGTGTTTGAGACTAGCCTGAGGTTACAGAGTGAGTTCCAAGTCAGACTGGGCCACAAAGAAAAATCCTACAAAGAAAAATAAGGGCTGAGGGCTGGAGAGATGGCTCAGCGGTTAAGGCACTTGCCTCTAGTGCCTAAGGCCCTGGGTTCAATTCCCCAGTACCCACCCACATAAGCCAGACCCACAAGGTGGTGGCCCTGGTGCTCACTCTCTCTTTCTCTCTGCTTGAAAATAAATGAAATGTTAAAAAAGATATAAGGGCCAAAAAGATGGCTCAGTAGTTAAAGCATTTGCCTGCAAAATCTAAAGACCTGAGTTTGATTCTCCAGTACCCATATAATGCCAGATGTACAAGGCGGAACATTTGTTTGCAGTGGCTAGAGGCCCTGGCATGCCCATTCTCTCATTTTTTTTTCTGGGAATCTTATTCTAGCCCAGGCTGACCTAGAATTCACTATGTCGTCTCAGGGTTCCTCCTACCTCTGCCCCTAGTGCTGGAATTAAAGGATGTGTCACCAAGTCCAGCCATTCTCTGTTTACTTCTATCTCTTTCCCAAACAAACAAAAAAATCACTAAGTGGGTGGAGAGATGGCTCTGTGATTAAGATGCTTGCCTGCAAAGCTGAAGGACCCAGGTTCAATTCCCCAGTGTCCATGTAAAGCTAGATGCACAAAGTGGTGCATGCGGCTGGAGGCCCTGGAGCACCCATTCTTTCCCCACCCCATTTGCAAATATCTTTGTGTGTTGTTTTGGAGGTAGGGTGTTACTCTAGCCCATGATGACCTGGAATTTGCTATGCAGTCTCAGACTGGTCTCAAACTCACAGCAATGCCACCTCAGCCTCCCTGGTGCTGGGATCAATGGCATGCACCACCACGCCTGGCCACATAAAAAAAATTTTTTTTTAATCACTAAGGAGGCTGGAGAGATGGCTTAGTGGTTTGCCTGCAAAGTAGAAGGACCTGAGTTTGATTCCCCAGTACCCAGGTAAAGCCAGATGGCACAAGGTGGCACGTGTCTGGAGTTGGTTTGCAGTGGCTGGAGGCCCTGATGCTCCCATCTTCTTTTTCTCTTTCAAATAAATAAAGTTGAATTAAATTAAAAACACTAAGGACAGCCTGGGCTAGAGTGAGACCCTACCTCGAAAACCAAAAAAAAAAAAAAAAAGTTAAAAACACTAACGAGTGGCCTCCCAGTGGACAAGAAGACACTAAATGCTACTATGTGGCTCCACTTTCCATGAAAATGGAATATTGATATTTTTCTGAATTTTCATTTCTAACCACTTATAATAAAACAGACAGCACATCACACAAAAGTTGTGTACATGTGTAACTCTAGTATTCAGGAAGCTTGAGCAGGCGGATTCTTGACAAGGGCAGCCTGGGCTATATCTACAGACCCTCGGGAAAAAAAAAGCCAGATATGGTGGTACATGCCTGTAATCCTAGGATTTGGAAGATGGAGGCAGGAAGATCAGGAATTCAGTGTCATCCTTAGTTACTTATGTTCAAGTTTAGCCTGGGCTACACAAACTCATGTCTCATAAAAAGAAAATACCACTACTCCCTCCCCATCCCCATCCCTCCCCCCAAAAAACAAAGGTGACACCTTTCTAACTATTGCACAGGTGAAGAAAGATCACTGCCAACTGCTTAATCAAGAAGCCACCCAACGTGCCATATCACAAATGGCAACCTGTCTTTTCCACTAAAGCAGCCACTATCTTAAAAAACATGTATGAGAGTGAGTACACCCGGGCCTTTTGCCACTGCAAATGGATTCCAGATGCATATGCCACATCATGCATCTGACTTTACGTGGGTACTGGAGACTTGAACCTGGGCCAGCATGCTTTGCAAGCAAGCATCTTTACCTGCTGACCCATCACCCCTATCCTTTTTATAGTAATGGCTTGTGTTTTCTTTAGGTATGTATCTCCGTTCACTGTAGGCAATTTAAAAACTGTAATATTTTGTCCTTCAAAGTGGCTGCTTTATCTGTGTCTGTGTATGGAGACCAGATGCTGAAGCTGGGTGTCCCTCCGTCACTCTCCACCTTGTTTTTCACAAAAGGGTCTCTCACTGAACAAGTAGCTGATCACAGCCACTCTACCTAACAGGCATTCTAAGTAAAAGGCATGTGTGGCCACACCCAGCTGTCTATGTGGATGTTGGGACTGAATTCAGGCTCTCATGCTTATGCATCAAGTGCTCTTACCTCCTGAACCATTTCCCCAGTCCCTGGATTTGTTTTTTTGAAATGGTCTCACTATGTAGCCAAGACTGACCTGTAACACACTATGTAGCTCAGGCTGATCTTGAACTTGCAGTAATCCTCCTGCCTCAGCCTACCCAAGTACTAGGATTGCAAGTGTGCCTAGCTTTCAGAATTTCTTTGCAAGTTCTGTTCCAATGGTGATGGGCAGCCCTCCATTATTCCTTGGAAGCTGTGTGGCAGGCACATTCAGTCAGAACCAGCTGTTGTTTTCTCAGTGAGTTTTACTTGATTCCCAGAGTTCTTTTAATACTTTCTTTTTTTCTAGAGTTTCCTTTGCTCTTTTTTTCCTCTCTTGCTTTTTCTTTTCTGCCTCTCGTTTCTCCTTGTAAACAGCACTGTTTTCACCATTGTAGAAAACATCCACTTTTTCCTGTAGGATTTTCCGAGCTAGCTTTCTGTTGTGATCCACAGATCGTGTCTGATGGCACTGCAAGAGATTACATTCAAGAATAAAAACCACAGGATATCAGGAGATGGACAGGATCTCCGAAGTCACTTGATTCAATCTATTTTCTTAACACAGGGACAAGCCAGGAAAGCTGCTTGATAGGATCCCTTGCGAGTTAGTAAGATCAGACCTTTGCGGTGGTCTGTGGCCCACTACTTTGTCTTCATTAGATACCAGCTGTATTGTGTGATTTTCACTGCGAACATTTCATAATAATGCTACTTTTGTTTAGAAGCAACAATAGCCTTCAAATAACTTACATAGCCCCCCCAAATAATCATGAAAACATTAGCTGATGTATCTAGCTTGTGGCCAGGGAGCATTCCCACTGCAATATTTGTGTGTGCCATTTACAAGCATGAATCTGTCTGGAGGAAGAAAATAGCATCTTTATTAATGGTTTACCACAACATTCATTATATGACAGCTTTGTGACGATGGGCGACTGAGTGCCTTGCAAAGTTGATGAATAAAAAAAATGCTGTAGAACGAGAGGGAGAGAATTCCAAAAGCAAATACAAAGCTAAATACAGACTAAACAAAAACTGCTTTGGGAACTGTTATGAGTTTTTTTCAAAGAGAAAAAAAACAACAAAGGTTTTAACCGACACCCTCGGCTTGAAAAGTTGGCAGTGAAGCAGAGCTATTGAGTTTGCAAGGACTGCAGCTAAATTATGCTCCATGACGAAACAAGTATGCGGTTGTGGAACTGAAAGAGTTAACAAGGAGTGGTTAAGATGGGAAAATCTGTCCCTCAAGGCAGTGTGTGCTGCTTGGGGGCCCTCTAGTGATCCATGTGTGGCAGTGTAAGAGGGGAGGCAGTTGGGTTTCTGAAACTGGCAAAAGCACTTGGCCACTTCCTACAGGTGTAGTTTGTGGACAGCTGGTGCTGCCGAGAGGTTGGCTTTTGTTTTTAAATTTATTTGTGTATGTAGGAACACCATCGCCTCTTGCTGCTAAGTATGAATACCAGATGCTTAGACCACTTTTACGCATCCGGCTTACAGGAGTGGCTTGGAAATGGAACCCTGCGCCCAGCAGGCTTTACAAGCAAGCACCTTTAACCGCTGAGCCATCTCCTCAGCCCCCGAGATTAGCTTTTCAATAGATTGCTGGTAGCTGTGCGCAGCACATCTGAAGCTCAACTCCCTCTCAGTCCTCCACTAACATTTGCCAGAGTGGGGCAGAGAGATGTGGAGGAGGTGGCCATCTCAATGTGAGTCAGCCCCATCATCTGAGGGCTGAGACTGCTAGCAGGCAAGGTGGACCTATCTCCTTAGTGACTTGAGCAACAGCACTGCTGGAGTGGCTTTATCAGGAGCAGGATGTTCCTGGGGAATCTGCTTTTGTCAGGCACTGCTGCAGCGCTATCTCCATGGGACCCTCAGCAGGAGAGTCTGTCTTAGGGAGAGCAGCTCAAGGCATGGTTGCATCCGAAGTGCCCTTAATGAAGATGGCAGAGAACGAGAGTGCCTCTTGGCTGAAACCTGCTGACCACTAGATCCAACCCCAGCTCCCACTCAGCCTTTACCTTAACCACAATGCCCGAGGGCACATGCTTCAGCACTACACAGTTGTTTGTCTTGTTGGTGGCTTGGCCCCCTGGACCGTGTCCTTTCACAAACTGCTCTTCAAGGTCATTCTCATTTAGGGGAAGCAGAGCAGGCAAGTCTTTCTTGCCTGCCACCTGTACCATAAAGGCAGTCAATCCCGGGGAGAGCAGTGCCAACTTCTCCTGAAGCCTGAATCCCTGAGTCCCAATGAATATTCTGGCCAGTGGTTCAGGAAAGCGAAACAAACCCCAGGTGTTCATCAAGGCCATGGCTTGGCTTGTCAGGACCTGGGATGAACAAAAAATGAGGATGCTGTTCAGTAAAACAGGTGATACTCTTATCTTTTCATACCATACCAGTGACAGCCTGTTGCCCAGGGAAACAGAGACTAGGGAAGATGGGCAGTTCAGTCAGGTACACCTCTCCTGCCCTGTATCACCCACTGTGTCCTTGTCCATGCCCTGCCAGCTAACAACTATTTTCTTATAACAGACTAAAAACATCTTCAGAGTACCAAAGTGCTGTTTTCTCAGGATGGTGGATTTGCTTTTTTAAATAACTACACATTAAATGGTACATCAAGCAAGATCAAGATCTGAGTCAAGTAAAAAAAAAAAAGATCTGAGTCAAGTGACAGCATTTAGATGTTTGTTAAAATGTAATAACGGCCATATGAGAGTCTGTTTTACAGCTGAGCTTAAACAGTCTGACACAGTAAACTTCACTATCAATCAGTGTCATGATTTTTTTTTTAATGTTTCCAGTTTCATGGATTTGAATAGGAACATCTGTGCCCTTGGATGTGCTACCAAAAAATGTGATCCAACTGGTCCTCATCTTTAGCACTACCAAATTTTGCTACGGCACCTGTTCGGCTTAAAACACCATGGAAGGTATGCTGGAGGATATGAAATGAAAAAGAGCTAGACTGTGAGTTTACCAGCTAGGCAAGGACCAGTGGGGTTTTATTTTGGTGCTGGTGATTGAACCAAAGCCTCATATATGTTAAACTTGCATTCTTACATTCCCCAGGCTAATGACAGTATTTTTTGTTTTTCGAGGTAGGGTCTCACTCTAGTCCAGGCTGACCTGGAATTCACTACGTAGTCTCAGGGTGGCCTCGAACTCACGGCAATCCTCCTACCTCTGCCTCCCGAGTGCTGGGATTAAAGGCGTGCGCCACCACGCCCGGCTTAATGACAGTATTTTTTTAAAAAATATTTTATTTATTTATTTATTTATTTGAGAGAGAGAGAGAGAGAGAGAGAGAGAGAGAGAGAGGGAGAGAGAGAGAGAGAGAGAGAGAGAGAATGGGCATACTAGGCCTACAGCCACTGCAAGTGAACTCCAGACACATGCGCCCTCTTGTGCATCTGGCTTTATATGGGCACTGGGGAATCGAACTCTGGTCCTTCTGCTTTGCAGGCAAATGCTTTAACCTCTAAGCCATCTCTTCAGCCCGTGACAGTATTTTTTAAACAAAGATTTTTTTTTTTTTTGAGGTAGAGTCTCACTCTAGCCCAGGCTGACCTGGAATTCACGATATAGCCTCTCAGGGTAGCCTTGAACTCATGGCAATCCTCCTGTCACTGCCCAGCTCTAAACAAAGATTTAAACAAAGCCCAGTTCAAAATGCCTTCATTGACAAATGATATGTAATAAGAACTGTGAGGATATATATGGTCAATCCCATAGGCCTTTGATGTTTCTGAAATGTCTCCCATATTCCAACCTGGGCTGCTTTATCAGTTGGAAAATGGGTGAAATTAGACTTTCTCTACCCAGCCAGGTTTTTCAAAAGGTCAGAGAAAAATGCATTTTGCAGAGGGCTTTGTTGAATTTAAAGGTTTGGGATTGAGTGTCAATAAAATGTTTGGCAGCCAGGTGGGCTCAGAGAACAAGAGCGGTTCTTGTTATAGTATTGTCTTCTCTGAGGCCCCTTGTAGGCAACCAGCACAGGTGTCTGCTACACAATTATTCCCTCTGGGGCTCAAAGTAGTAGCTTTTACCATCTGAAGAAACTTTGTGACTTTCAGTCCTGGCAGCTGGTCTATGACAAAGGGAGGAGCCAGCTTCTAAGGTAACTAGACATGTAGCAGATTAGCTTCTTGCCCCTCACTGTTGACAGTAACTGCTAGTAGCATCTGCTGTGTCCACCCTGGTTTCCAAGTCAGCACTGGATATGAACCTTAAAGAAATACTGTAAACTATGTGTACTTCCAGTTACTTTATTATTATTATTATTATTATTATTATTATTTTTCAAGGTAGGGTCTTGCTCTAGCCCAGGCTGACCTGGAATTCACTATGTAGTCTCAGGGTGGCCTTGAACTCACAGCAATCCTCCTACCTCTGCCTCCTGAGTGCTGGGATTAAAGGTGTGCACCAACACAGCCGACTTATATATTAAAAATATTTTTAGCCGGGCGTGGTGGCGCACGCCTTTAATCCCAGCACTCGGGAGGCAGAGGTAGGAGGATCACCATGAGTTCTAGGCTACCCTGAGACTACATAGTGAATTCCAGGTCAGCCTGGGCTACAGTGAGACCCTACCTCGAAAAACCAAAAAAAAAAAAATTTTTTTTATTTATGTGCAAGCAGAGATATAGAAGAAATACAGAAAGAGAAAATGGGCACACTGCTAGCTGCTACAAACAGACTCCACAGACTCATGCACCATTTTGTACATTTGGCTTTATGTGGATACTTGGGAATCAAACTCAGGCCAGCAGACTTTGCAAGCAAGCACCTTTAACCACTGAGCAATTTCCCCAGCCTGACCTTGAACTTTCTGATCCTCCTGCTTTTAACTCCCAAGTGCTGATGTTCTGTCATGCCCAGTTTATGCAATGCTGGGATTAAACCTATACCTTGATCTGTGCTAGGTAAGCATTCTACCAACTGAGCTACATCCCCAGCCCTTATTACTTAATTTTTAAAAATTTATTTGCAAGGAGAGAATAAGAATATGAATGGGCATGCCAGGGCCCGTGGCTTTACATGGGTACTGGGGAATTGAACCCAGGCTGTCAGACTTTGCCAGCAAACTCCTTTAACCACTAAGCTATCTCTTTAGCCTTCTTTCTTTTTCTTTCTCTTTTGAGGCAGGCTCTCATTCTAGCCCATGCTGTCCTGGAACTCACCCTGTAGCTCACACTGACCTTAAACTTGGATTACCTTAGTCTCCAAGTACTGGGATTAAAGGTATGCACCACGACACCTGGCTTTTTATTTTAATTTTTTTTAAAATTTTTTTCGAGGTAGTCTCACTCTAGCCCAGGCTGACCTGGAATTCTCTATGTAGTCTCAGGGTGGCCTTGAACTCACAGCAATCCTCCTACCTCTGCCTCCTGAGTGCTGGGATTAAAGGCGTGCGCCATCATGCCCAGCTTCTGGCTTTTTTATTTTTGTTGAGATAGGTAGGGTCTTATGTAGCCAAGGATGGCCTTGAACTCCTGATCTTCCTGCCTCTACCTCTTGAGTACTGGAGTTACAGATGTGTGTCACCTGTAACTCCAGCATCTGCTGCTTTAAACTCAAGTTTCTGAGCAAACAGTACGTTGATAGTTAGATGGCACTGGTTGTCTATAGAATGACAGTTAATATAACTTTCCACATCTCTACCTCCATGTCTCATTCTAGCCTAGGTTGGTCTCAAATGCATGGCAATCTTTTTTTTTTTTTTGGTTTTTTTTTTTTTTCGAGGTAAGGTCTCACTCTAGTCCAGGTTGACCTGGAATTCACTATGTAGTCTCAGGGTGGCCTTGAACTCACGGCAATCCTCCTACCCCTGCCTCCTGAGTGCTGGGATTAAAGGCGTGCGCCACCACGCCCGGCTGCATGGCAATTTTATCTCAGCCTCCTGAGTGCTGGGATTAAAAGGTCTGTGCTACCCTGCCTGGCCACCCCTGCTATTTCCATGGGAAAACAATGAAACATAACATGATGTTCAAAACAATGAAACATAACATGATGTTCTTTGCAAGCCTATGTTACTGCTAGTTTTCGGTTCTATGACTGATATAAACACGTCTTTTTGTCAAATTTGGTGTGTCCTATCATTCCCAGTGGTTGACAGTTAAAGACAACTATTGGGGGCTGGAGAGATGGCTCAGCGGTTAAGGCACTTGCCTCTAGTGCCTAAGGCTCCAGGTTCAATTCCCCAGTACCCACATAAGCCAGACTCACAAGGTGGTGGCCCTGGTGCGCTCTCTCTCTCTCTGCTTGAAAATGGATAAATAAAATATTTTAAAAAAGACAACTATTGGAAATAATTGGCTGTAAAGGGATGTATTTTGAAAGAAAAGAACCTATGAAAGGGGGGCTTGAAAAACTGATTTTAGGGCTGGGGATGTAGCTCAGTTGATAGAGTGCTTCCCTAGTATGCAAACAGCCCTGAGTTCCATCCTCAGCACTCCCTAAATTGGGCATGGTGGCACACACCCGTGAACCTAGCACTTAGAAAGTGGAAGGATCAGGTCAAATTCAAGGTCATCCTCAGCTACATAGAGAGTTCATGATGAGCCTGATCTATAAGAGACCTTGTCTTTTTAAAAATATTTTATTTTTATTCATTTAGAGTTAGAGAGACAACACGCCAGGGCCTCTAGCCAATGCAAATGAACTGCAGATACATGCGCCACTTTATGCATCTGGCTTTATGTGGGTACTGGGGAATTGAACCCAGGTTGTTAGGCTTTGCAGGCAAATGCTTTAACCACTTAGCCATCTCTCCAGCCCAAGAGAGACCCTGTCTTAAAAAAAAAAAAGGGCTGGAGAGATGGCTTAGCAGTTAAAAGTGTTTGCTTGCAAAGCCTGATGGCCTAGATTCAATTCCCCACAAAAGCCAGATGCAGTGGCAAGAGGTCTGGCATGCCCATAGTCATTCTCCAGTAAACAGATATTTAATACCCCTCCCCGGCCACAAGGGGGCTGAAGACATTGCTTAGTGAAGGCACTTGCCTGTAAAGCCTAATGACTTGGGTTCAGTTCTTCAGCACCCATGCAAAGCCAGATGCAGAGTGGTATATGCATCTGGAGTTTGTTTGCAAGGCTAGTGGTCCTGATGTGCTCATTCTCTCTCTCTCATTGCAAATAAATAAAGATAAAAAACTCAAAAAACTTGATTTTTTAATGTGGGTGAAATATTTTTTAAAATTATCTTCAAGAAAATATATAGCCGGGTGTGGTGGCGCACGCCTTTAATCCCAGCACTCGGGAGGCAGAGGTAGGAGGATCTCTGTGAGTTCAAGGCCACCCTGAGACTACATAGTGAATTCCAGGTCAGCCTGGACTAGAGTGAGACCCTACCTTGAAAAAACAAAACAAAACAAAACAATATATATATATATATATATATATATAAGTGATAGGCTAGTTGCAGTGGTACACACCTGTAATCCTTGAACTTGAAAGGTGGATCAGGAATTCAAGGAAACCTGGACTTCATAAAAAGAAAACATAAGTGACAAACTCTGAGACTTTCTCTGAATTTTTTTTTTTTTTTTTGGTTTTTCGAGGTAGGGTCTCACTCTAGTCCAGGCTGATCTGGGATTCACTATGTAGTCTCAGGGTGGCCTTGAACTCAAGGTGATCCTCCTATCTCTGCCTCCCAAGTGCTGGGATTAAAGGCATACGCCACCACGCCCGGCTCTCTGAATTTTTTTCAATAAACAACTACGTACAAATGAGAATGAACAAAGTTAATGTGTAAAATTTCTCTTGTGTTATTCATGTTTTCAATCTACAGAACAAAATTTCTTCTGTGTATCAGAGGGCTTTGAGTCTTTGGAGTGGATCCGCATGGAACATGAGCACAGTGCCTCTCCTGAATTTCTCTCCTGCCAGTTAGTGAGTTCACCAGGCAGGGCACTCTGGTATACAGTGCAGTGACAAAGACAGGAAGCAAGTCTGGACAGACTCCCAGACAAGGGACAGAGGAGAGGAGCGCTTTTATCCATTCAAACAGCCCACTGTTTGAATCTTTGCCCTTTCTGTCCTAGTTTGAATTTGAAATACCCTGGAAGAACTCCCACCCAAATGAAGTACAAGAATGTCTTCAGTGTTCAGTTACTGACTGCTTTGTTTAATGACTGATTCCAACAGCCAATCAGACAAACTCTAGATACTTCTAGTATCTCTTGTAACTTTGGCCCTATTCCAAAGACTGCTAAAAATGACAAACTCTCCCATGGTTCCACTTCCCCAAAGCCCAAAGAAGGATATGGATTGGATTTCAGTTCTTGTGATACCCAGAGAGCAACCTGAAATCTTTGGGGAACAATAAAAGCGGCTCAAATTCTAGCTCATTTTGACATATAAATAGAGGAAAAGAAAAATGGTAAGAAGTGCTAGTAAGGGAAAACCAGCAGTTAGGGAAGCTTTGCCCTAATTCCTTTGTGGGAGTGTTTGAATTTAAGGCTGGCTCTCCAGCCTGACTTCCCCTGGCTCTCCTTTCCTTTGATGATGGCTTCAGCTCTAAATAGCTGGTGAAATTTAGGTTAAAATCCCTCCTATTGGCTGAGCCCCTTCTAACTCAGTCAAGTGCATAGATAATATTGAGGATTTTACAAAAGAAGGTTGATTCCCCCTATGAATAGATATCTTTAAAAATATTTTATAGGGCTGGAGAAATGGCTAGTATCCACATAAAGCCAGATGCACAAAGTGGCACTTGTGTCTGTCTAGAGTTCATTTGCAGTGCCAGGAGGCTCTGGCACACTCATATTCAATCTGTCTGCCTCTTTTTCTGTCTCTCTCTGACTCATATTTTTTTAGGGCTGGAGAGATGACTCAGTAGTTAAGATGCTTTCAACCTGGGTTTGACTTCCCAGTGCCCATGTAAAGCCAGATGCACAAAATGGTGCATGTATCTGGAGTTTGTTTGCAGTGGTTAGAAACACAGGCAAACTCATTCTTTTATTCTCTTTTGGTGTTTTCAGGTAGGGTCTCACTCTTGCCCAGGCTGATCTAGAATTCACTACGTAGTCTTAGGGTGGCCTTGAACTCAGTGGTCCACCAGGAACTCCAAACTAACTTCAGATGCATGCACCACTATGCATCTGGTTTTACATGGGTACTGAGAAACTGAACCCAGGTCATTAGGCTTTGCAGGCAGGCACCTTAACCACTGGGCAATCTCTCCAGCCCAATTAAAAATTTTTTTTCTTTCTTTCTCTTCTTCTCTTTCTTTCTTTTGTTATTTCTTTCTTTCCTTTTTTTCCTCTCTCTCTTTCTTTCTTTTGGGTCTCACTCTAGGCCAGCCTGACCTGGAATTCACTATGTAGTCTCAGGGTGGCCTCAAACTCACAGTGATTTTCCTACCTCTGTCTTCCAAGTACTGGGACTAAAGGCATGTACCACCATGCCCTGCTCTGCCTTAGACTCTTCAGTGCTGGGATTAATGTCACCATTCCCACACCTGGCAAGGGCATTTGATTTAAATTTACTTTTAGTAAATTTCAAGATTCAATCTCTGGATACTGTTTCTTTAAAATTCACTGAGTATTTTTCTTAGAAAGGTACAAGTACTAGTTTCCCTATAATTTCATGGCACACTAATCTTGCAGAAGTGTCATTAAAACTAACTAAAGGAACTGGTGTGGAGTTATCCCAAAAGGGTGCTTTAGGAGAGAGGATGCTAACCTGCATTCAAACTTGGACATGGACAAGCATCACCAGAGAGTCCTGATAAATCTGAGGACACTGGACTCTGCTTTTCGCACCAGTCCCAGGAAAGGTTGTTGTTGAATGGTACTTCTAAGAGCTGAACGGGAGCACTGCCTGTATCTTGGCACTTAAGATGGCATAAATGCGGAGAGTCCTGGGATCAGGATGGCAAGGATGGAGAGAGAAGAGGTGTAAAGAAAAGAGTGTGATAAGAGGGGGAAAAGAAATCATCTAGATAAAGGAATGAAATGAATATTGATTTAACAGAGGTGACAAGAGAATTGAGAAACTAGGTTATCTTAGAAAAGGAACATAACAAAGATATGCTGCCAGCCACATGTGAAATTATGTATGTAGCAGTCACACTGAAAATAATAAAAGAAGCCAGGCATGGTGGCGCACACCTTTAATCCCAGCACTTGGGAGGCAGAGGTAGGAGGATCACCATGAGTTCAAGGCCACCCTGAGACTACATAGTGAATTCCAGGACAGCCTGAGCTAGAGTGAGACCCTACTCGAAAAACCGAACAATAAAATAAAATAAAAGGGGCAGCAGGGCATGGTGGTACACTCCTTTAATCCCAGCACTCAGGAGGCCGAGGCAAGAGAATCACTGTGAGTTTGAGGCCAGCCTGAGACTATGGAGTGAGTTCCAGGCCAGCCTGGGCTAGAGTGAGACCCTACCTCAAAAAAAAAAAAATAAATAAGTAAAATAAGAAGGCTATTGCATTCATGACTTCACAGTGGTTGTTGCTACCTGAAAAGACTGCACAATACTGGGTCCATTGTTTCCTCATAAATGGAGGAAGGAAAAAAAAGAGAGACCTCAAAATAAAAGAGAGTCATTGAAAGAAAATGGGGTTAAATGAAAGGGGCTAGGGAGTGGACAAAAGAAAGCAATGAGAGGGGATTATGATCAAAATACATTATGTACATGAAAGAAAATCTTTAATAAATAAAAAAGTTCAAAATTATGGGGGCTGGAGTGATGGCTCAGTTGTTAAGGCATTTGCCTGTAAAGCTTAACAACCCAGGTTCGATTCCCTAGTACTCACATAAAGCCAGATGTACAAAGTGGTGCATGTATCTGGATGGAGTAAGCCTGCAATGGCTAGATGCCCTGGCTCATGCACTCTCTCTGCTTGCGAGCAAATAAATAAATAAAATATTTTAAAATAGATGCAATGTATTAAAAAAAGTTAAAAAATAACCAGTTGTTGTGGCATTAGGCCTTTAATCCCAGCACTGGGGAGGCTAAGGTAGGAGGATGACCATGAGTTTGAGGCTAGCCTTGGCTACAGAGTGAGCCAGGTCAGCCTGTCCTGGCTCTACCTGTCCCTACCTCAAACTAAAGAAGAAACTGATAAACTTAATATATCAAACCTGCATATGGAAACATAATATCAGTTTGGCACATAGTATATACCTAGAATCCCAGTACTCAGGAGGCAGAGGCAAGAGGACAGGTGAGTTTGTGGCCAGTCTAGATTTACAGAAAGTTCCAGACCAGCCAAGGCTAATAGACCCAGGCTGAAAACAACATAATGACTTCAACATGTTGTCAATCCCAGGACTTGGGAGGCTAAAGGAAGAGGATCACCATGAGGTTAAAAAGTGAGTTCCAGGGCTGGAGAGATGGCTCAGCGGTTACAGCACTTGCCTCCAGTGCCTAAGGCCCCTGGTTCAATTCCCCAGTACCCACATAAGCCAGACCCACGAGGTGGTGGCCCTGGTGCTCTCTCTCTCTCTGCTTGAAAAATGAATATATATATATATATTTTTTTTTTTTTCGAGGTAGGGTCTTCACTCTAGCCCAGGCTGACCGGAATTCACTATGTAGTCTCAGGGTGGCCTTGAACTCATGGCGATCCTCCTACCTTCTGCCTCCCAAGTGCTGGGGATTAAAGGCGTGCGCCACCACGCCCGGCAAAATATTTTATTTAGTCATTTTCAAGCAGAGAGCTACAGAGAGAGAGAGAGCAAGAGACAGCGAGAGAGCACCAGGGCCACCACCTTGTGGGTCTGGCTTATGTGGGTCCTGGGGAATTGAACCCGGGGCCTTAGGCACTAGAGGCAAGTGCCTTCACCGCTGAGCCATCTCTCCAGTCCAATAAAATATTTTTTTAAAAAGTGAGTTCCAGGTCAGCCTAGGTTAGAATGAGACTCTGCTTTAAACAAACAAACAGCTGTCAGGAGTGGGGGCACACACCTTTAATCCCGTACTCAGGAGGCAGAGGCAGGAGGATACAGCTCTATATCTTGCTCTTCAAAGCATGGTCCATGTAGTAGGGACAGAGGCCCATGTGGGAACCTAAGATCTGTATGTAGGTGATTCTGGGACACAGTAAAGTCTGACGAGTATTGTAAATGGTAATCAGCAAGTTATGATCATTAGGGCAGATACCTTTTTCCCCCAAGGGAGATTCTTGCTCTAGCCCAGGCTGAACTGGAATTCATTATGTAGTCTCAGGTGGCCTAGAACTCATGGATGGAGCTTCTCCTACCTCTGCCTCCGGAGTGCTGGGATTAAAGACCTTCCCACCATGCCCAGCTATTTATTTGAGAGAGACAATGAGGTAGACAGAGAGACAGAGTGAGCATGAGCACATTTGCAGGCCTCCCTACAATTGCAAACAAATTCCAGACACATGTGACACCTTTTGCATGTGGCTTTACATGGGTCCTGGGAAACGGAACCTGGGCCAACAGGCTTTGCAAGGCTCATTTAATCAATGAGCCATCTCTCTATTCCCTATTTATTTTTATTTATTTTGCAGTGCTGGAGACAAAATCCAGAGTCTTGTGCATGCCACACAGTGCTTTACTACTAAGCTACATCTGTCCTCGTGGTGCTCCCTGCAAAATAAGAGCTCACCCCCGTTTCAGAGGCCTGTTGTCCGGATGAGGGCTTACCCACCTCTCCAAAGGCAACTGTGGAGATTGCAGATCAGGCTGTGTGCTTGGGCCTCCTCACAGAGGGAAAACACCTTTCACTTACAGTCAGGCACACAGGAAAGGCAGAGCTATTTTCTTTGCTATGGGGAGACAAGTGGGAAAAGAGGCCCTTTGGGTCTGGTTCAACTTTAATACAATCACTGCTACACACAGGTTGAGACAACTAGTGAAGCATATAAAGTGAAAAGTATCCAGTTCATACAATACCAACATCCTGTTCTTTAAATAGAGGAAACTTAATTCACAGAGAATTACACCTATCCTATTTGTGTACATCTGTGATTGTCTCCTATTTATGGCATCTCACAGGATCTGTGTAACTTACCAACTATACTGTTAGGATAAAATAAACACATAAAAAAAGGCAGCAGGGTTGGAGAGATGGCTCAGCAGTTAAAGGAACTTGCAAAGCTTGATGGCTCAGGTTTGACTCCCCAGTACCCATGTAAAGCCAAGATGCCCTGGTGTACCCAGCTCATATCCCATATTCTCACCTCCTCTCCTATTTATTTTTTAAGGTAGGGTCCCACTCTAGCCCAGGCTGACCTGGAATTCACTCTGTAGTCTCAGGGCAATCCTCCTACCTCTGCCTCCTGATTGCTGGGACTAAAGACACCAACCCTGGCCCCTATTTATTTTCAGGGATAGAGAGGGAGGTAGGGGGGAGACAGAGTGTGTGTGTGTATGAGCACGCCAAGGCCTCTTGCCTCTGCAAATGAACTCCAAATGCATGCATGCATCACTTTTTGCCTCTGGCTTTACATGGGTACTTGAGAATTAATCCTGGGCTGTAAGGCTTTTGCTGCAAGCAAGCATTTTTAACTCCTGAGTCATTTCCCCAGCCCTCATGTTCATTTTTAAAAATATTTTATTTATTCACTTTATAGCATATATATATATATATATATATATATATATATATATATATATATATATATATATATACATACATACATATATATATGGAGAGAGAGAGAGAGCGAGCACCAGGGGGTCTGGAATATGTGGGTACTGGGGAATTGAACCTGGGGCCTTAGGCACTGGAGGCAATTGCCTTAACTGCTGAGCCATCTCTCCAGCCCTCATGTTCATTAAAAAAAATTTTATTGGGCTGAAGAGATGGCTTAGCGGTTAAGGCGTTTTCCTGCAATGCAGAAGGACCAGAGTTCAATTCCCCAGTGCCCATATAAAGCCAGATGCACAAGAGGCTGTCTGGAGGCCCTGGTGTGCCCATTCTCTCTCTGCCTCTCTCTCTCCCTCTCCCTCTCTCCTCTTTCTCTCTCTCAAATAAATAAATAAA
>PVHP010030563.1:0-21584 GCA_004024765.1 Zapus hudsonius | reverse complement strand
AGGAGAGAGAGAGAGAGAGAGAGAGAGAGAGAGAGAGAGAGAACACACCAGGGCCACCACCTTGTGGGTCTGGCTTATGTGGGTCCTGGGGAATTGAACCCAGGGTCTTAGGCACTAGAGGCAAGTGCCTTAACCGCTGAGCCATCTCTCCAGCCCCCCTTATTTTATTTATTTTTTTTAAAAAAATATTATTTATTTATTTAAGACACAGTATGGGCATGGCAGGGAATCCTGCCATTGGATTTGCCGCTTTGTGCATCTGGCTTTACATGGATGCTGGGGAATCGAACCAGGGATGTCAAGCTTTACAAGCAAACGCCTGTAACCGCCGAGCAATCTCTCCAGCCCCATTTTATTTTATTTTATTTATTTTTTTTTAATATATATTTATTGTCCATAATGTGTTACATTATTTAGTGGGCCCATTTTATTTTTGAGGCAGGGTCTTACTATGTAACCGGACTGGCCTTGAAATCGCTTCCTCCCGCTTCAGTCTCCTGAATGAATGCTGGAGGTCGACACTGAGAGGGGCTTTGAGAGTCAGGACCTCCGTGTGTCCTGCTCGGGCCAAGTCCTGGGGACACAGTGATGGCTAACATTTGGAATGTCCCTCCCTTCCTGGCTGCCTTGAGGTCTTACCAGGAAATTGTACTAATGAGGGAGGGAGACAAAGGCCTCGGTTGGCGGTCCCGCGTCGAGCGAAGGGCAGCGAGGCGGGCGTCCTAGCCTGCTCGTCCCTGGCTTGATGCCCTCCTGCCAATGGCGCCTCTGGTGGGTAGGCTGCTGGTGGGGACCGCGGTCCAGCCGAGTCCCGCGCCAGGCCACCCACCTCCATTCGCGGACCAGGAGCGGGGGGGATGGGTGCCAGCCCCCCCCTCCGCCCGCCCCCTCCTCCCTGGGAAGACGCAGCAGGTGGTGGGGCCGGAGGGTCCCGGCGTCGGGAAGGCCGATGCCTTCATCACCGTGGGTCCTGGGAAAGCGCCGGGCGGGAGGTGGTGGGCGCGAGGGGGGGGGGGCTGCGGACAGACCACACAGCGGCTGGGGGGACCCCAGGCAGTGGGACTTCTGCTCTTGGTCTATTCTAGTATATTTCCATCCCGAGAATGGAAAAAAAGACACCGATGGGATGGAAAACTAGGTTGTTTTTTTTTTTAATATATTTTATTTATTCATTTTCAAGCAGAGAGATACAGAGAGAGAAAGAGAGAGAGAGAACACCAGGGCCACCACCTGTGGGTCTGGCATATGTGGGTACTGGGGAATTGAACCCCGGACTGTAGGCACTGGAAGCAAGTGCCTTAACCGCTGAGCCATCTCTCCAGCCCTAGGTTTTTTTTATGCTAAAGGAAGAAAGCGCCCTCCCCCACCTCGCTCGCAGCTTCTTTCCCACCGCTGGGCTGTGGGAGGCCCTGGGCGAAAGATGGCTTTTTGTTGTTGCTTTTTCGAGCTAGGGTCTCGTTCTAGCCCAGGCTGACCTTTAATCACTATTAGTCTCAGGGTGGCCTCGAACTCACGCGATCCTCCTACCTCTGCCTCCCGGGCGCTGGGATTAAAGACGCCCAGCTCCCAATAATATTACTTAAAAATATTATTTATTTGTAAGCAGAGAGGAGAGAGAGAGAGAGAGAGAGAGAGAGAGAGAGAGAGAGAGAGAGAATGAATGAATGAATGGGTGCACCAGGGCCTCTAGCCACTGCAAACAAACTCCAGATGCATGTGCCACTTTGTGCATTTGGCTTTACATGGGTACTGGGGAATCGAACCCACTGCTGAGCCATCTCTCCAATAGACAATAAGATTTTTAATACACACGTATAAGCCCAAACACTTGCCCTGGGGAGCTGGAATCTCACTGGCACCTGGAGGCCTTAAATGAATGGGGAGATGGGGGGATGGCCTGTCTCTTCCACTCCCACCCCAGGGGCTCAGGACTGGACTCCTCCACAGGCTGGTACCCCCGGAAGAAAGGAGAGTGTGGTTAGGGCCTTACCTGGAGCCCGAGGCAGGGGTCTGCCTTCACATGCAGATCGCCTGTTTGCTCCACCTGTCCTGCCTTAAAATGACAAAGGTTGGATGGAGTCTGGGTTTTAGATGGGATGTCAACAACGGATGGAAACCGGAAGGCTTCACAACAGTCACTGTAGATCTGAAAACACCTAAGAAGTACAGGGGACACTGAAGGCAGTAGGTTAAAATGGTAGCAGTAATCTCTGGGTGGTGGGAATGTGCTGTTTTTATTTTCCCATTTTAAACATGTATTTTAATTTCCTCTGCAAAGAATATTTTCTTTTCCTCTCATGGTGCTGGGCAGCAAACCAGGACCTAGCCAGACAGTGGTGAAGGCCTGTAACTCCAGTAGCATTGAGAGGTGGAGACAGGAGGGAGTTCAAGGCCAGTCTACCAAATTCCTGAGTTTGAGGCCAGCCTGAATTATGAGATGTTTCCAAGATCATCCTACCTCAGCTTTCTTGTTCTGAGATTAAAGGTGTGAGTCACCATGTCTAACCTACAAGTTTTGTTTTAATTTTTAGGGTCTCACTCTAGCCCAGGCTGACCTGGAATTTACCATGTAGTCTCAGAGTGGCCTCAAACTCACTGTGATTCTCCTGCCTCCGGAGTGCTGGGACTAAAGATGTGAGCCATTAGCCAGGCGTGATGGCGCACGCCTTTAATCCCAGCACTCGGGAGGCAGAGGTGGGAGGATCGCCTCGAGATCAAGGCCACCCTGAGACTACATAGTGAATTCCAGGTCAGCCTGGGCTAGAGCGAGACCCTACCTCGAAAACCAAAAAAAAAAAAAAAAAAAAAAAAAGGAATGGCAGCTATATTGGCATTTTTCTCTTCTATTTGAGGTAGTTTCACGCTAACCCAGGCTGGCCTTGAACTCACAGCAACCCTCTGCCTTCAGCTGGTGTTAAAGGTGAGCACGTGTGTCTAGAGCACACTCCAAATGTGTACAGTGCAGGAAGCACTCCTGTGGAGCATCAGGCCTGTGTACAACCAACTGCATGCAAGTGCAAATGAGGTCACCAGCCCTTTGCTCTGAGGACACCCTGGGGTGGGGACGAGACTTGTCTCAGTTCAATAGCTAAGGCACCCATCCCCTGGCTCCCTTCATCTCAGCTGCTGGGGGACTTGCTTCTTCCTGGGATCCAATCTGACCCAGAGACCTTGAAGAAACTTACTAGGACTTTGCAGAGTTCGGGGTCGAACCCTGGGCCTTGCGTGCTGGGCAGGTGCTATACCACTGGGCAGCACTTCCGGCCTCCAGTTCAGGCTTTCCTAAGAAGCTGAGAGAGAGTGTGTGTGTGTGTGTGAAAGGCCATCGTGAGAAGAGGAAAGAAGACACTTTTGAATGAGGAGCCCCCTCCCAAGACAGCACTGGGACTCCTGTTTCCCCCCAAACAGCTCCTTGTATCATCCCAGCACTGCGTTGGTAAAGCTTGGCTAAGCACACATGAAGCCCTGGTTCGATTCCCAGCACGAGAAAGTGGAGGCGCACGCCTGTAAGCCAGCACCCCGGGGGGGGGGGGTGCAGGCAGGGCACTCAGAAGCTCTCTTGGTTTTCAGTGGAGCGGCTCCCTAGCTTCAGATTCCCAGAACAGGAGTTCTACTTGGCTGCAGAATTCCCCGAGAAGAGGAAACTGGTAAGTGGAGTCAGGACGGACATATTCCTTTATAACCCTGCCTTGCAGCCAAGAACTGGGTGGCCTTGAGTATGGAGTCCAGTCCTGGCTATCCATCCCCTGGGCTCTGACTTTTTTTGTTTGCTTCAGTTTGTCAAGGTAGGGTCTCGCTCTAGCCCAGGCTGACCTGGAATTCACTATGTAGTCTCAGGGTGGCCTAGAACTCACAGTGATCCTCCTGCCTCGGCCTCCCGAGTGCTGGGATTAAAGGCATGTGCCATCATGCCCGGCAGCTCTGTCCCTAGCTTCCTGGCCTTGTGCAGTACAGAAAGAGTGATGTAACTCCCTTGCTCAGTTCTTCCCTGGTTCCCCATTGCCTTCAGGAGAAAGCCTATGCTCCCTGGCCTGTCTGTGTCCCCCAAGCTTCTGCTTCACACCCCTGGGCCTCTTTCCTCTTCTGGACTGCCACTCAACCCTACTGGTGATGAAAGCAAGTGAGGGTGGTAAACTTTCCCCTCTTGTTTTTCTTTCTATTGCATTTGGAGTCCAGGACTGGAGAGATGGCTCAGTAGTTAAGGTGCTTGCCTACCAAGCCTAATGACCTGGGTTCGATTCCCCAGTGCCCACATAGTCAGATGAACAAAGTGGCACATGCATCTGAATCTCATTCATAGTGGCCTGAGGTCCTGGCTTGTCCATCCATATTCTCTCTCCCCCTGCAAATAAATAAATCGAAATTAAATTGAATGTAATGAAATTGCATTCAAATCTCATCTTTGTCGGTTCCTAGCACTCTGTGATCCTGGACACCACGCAGACCCTCTCCGAGGGCTTTTTTTACCCTTGATTCCTCCATCCTCCCCTTTTGTTTGCCTGCACATGGAGGAAAATCTGTCATCTCAGCATTGGGGAGACAGAATTGCCAAAAGTTTTTGGGGAGCCTGACCTACATAAGAGTTTCAGGCTAGCCTGGGCTACATAGGGAGCTTTTTTTTTTTGTTTTTGTTTTTCGAGGTAGGGTCTCGCTCTAGTCCAGGCTGACCTGGAATTCACTATGTAGTCTCAGGGTGGCCTCGAACTCACGGCAATCCTCCTACCTCTGCCTCCCAAATGCTGGGATTAAAGGCGTGCGCCACCACGCCCGGCTCCATAGGGAGCTTTTTGTTTGTTTCGGTTTTTCAAGGTAGGGTCTCACTCTAGTCTGGGCTGACCTGGAATTCACTATGTATTCCAGGGTGGACTAGAACATGGCAATCCTCTTACTTCTGCCTCCCCAGCGCTGGGTTAAAGGCGTGTGGCACCATGCCTGAGACTTTTGTCTTAAAAAACACAAAAAAACTGGGCCTTTCATGATGGGCAGGTGCATTGAGCTGCATGTCCAGCCTCCGGTTTAGTCCTTTAAGAGAAGCCCTTTCCTGACAAGCTGAGTGTGTGTGTGGGGGGGGGAGGGGCAGAGGAGCAAAGTCCATTGTGAGAGGAAAGAAGACACCTATAAATGAGATGAGGAACCCCCCTCTAAAGATAGCACGGGGACACCTCTCTGTTTCCCCCATAAAAGCTTCTTGTAGCTGGGGTGGCTCCCCCCTATTGGGAGGCAGAGGCCACCCTGAGACTACATAGTAGATTCCAGGTCAACCTGGGTTAGAGTGAGACTCTACCTTGAAAAACAAACAAACAAAAAATCAAATAAGCAAGATAATTAGCCCCATTTTAAAAGTAGGGAAACTGACTCAAAGAAGTGACACAGGCTGGGGAAATGGCACAGGGTTAAAGGCTCTTTGCAAATCCTGATGGCCACCGGGCGGGTGTGGTGGCCGTATGCCTTTAATCCCAGCACTGGGGAGGCAGGGTCTCCTGTCCTATGACGTACCCACTTACTCAGCTATGGCAGCTCGAGATAAGCAATTGAGCCTATGTCCCTTGGAACTTCACTGGTGTCTAAAATACCTGTACTATTCCCACATCCCCGATGCCGCCCACAAGTGAACCAGGAATCCAGACACCTGATTTATGTCCCAAGCATCATAGGTTTGGAAGGCACCAACGTTCCAGTTCCAATGCCTGTTAGCTGTTAAAATGATGGTCGGTGTCTCCTGCTTTAAGATGGTCCTTGGCTGGGGAGATAGTTCAGTGGTTATAGGCATTTGCTTGCAAAGCCTAAGTGTAATTCCTCAGTACTCACAGAACGCCACATGCACAAAGTGGTGCATCTCTAGAGTTTGTTTGATATCCTGGTGCACCTATACTATTTCTGCATGCAAATAAAACATTAAAAAACAAGGGGCTGGACAGGTAGCTTGGTGGTTAAGGTATTTGCCTGCAAAGCAGAAGGACCAGAGTTCGATTCCCCAGTACCCACGTAAAGCCAGATGCACAGGATGATGCATGGGTCTGGAGTTCATTTGCAATGGCTGGAGACCTTGGCTCGCTCATTCTCTCTCTGCCTGCCTCTTTCTCTCTCAAACCAACCAACCAACCAACCAGGGGCTGGAGAGACAGCTTAGTGGCTAAGGAGTTTGCATGCCCAGTTCCCATGTAAAGCCAGACGCACAAGGTGGTGGAGCATGTGTCTGGAGGCCCTGGCATGACCATTCTCTCTCTCTGAAATTAATAAATATTAAAAACAAATAAGCCAACAAAACCAGTACAGTTCTTTTCTTCTTTTTTGGAGGTAGGGTCTCACTCTAGCCCAGGCTAATCTGGAGCTCACGCTGTAGTCCCAAACTGGCCTGGAACTCATGGCGATCCTCCTACCTCTGCCTCCTGAGTGCTGGAATTTTTAAAGGCTGTGACATCACGCCTGGATTAGTTTTTCCTTTTTGAGGCAGGGTCTGTCTCAACGTCTAGTCTTGGCTGGCCTAGACCTTACCACGAAGGCCAGGACGACCTCACATTTGCCTCTTCCTCCCAAGTGCCAGGATCACAGGCACGTGCCACCAGACAAGGCTGTGAATAAACATTCCTAGAACACCAGCACAGCGCTGGTGACACAGGCCTTCTGGAGCCCTCTCCTGTCTGTCACAACAGGGGAAACCAAGGCATAAGGAACACAAATCGAGGGCCCAAAGCCTAGGGGTTTAAAGCAGCTTCTTAAGAATCCTCCTCACCCCGGGTGAGGCTGGCACCGGGCCCACCCGAGCCCTGCCCAGCTCCCGGCGTGCCGGCCCGGCGCCATCTTTCCATGGGACTCGGGTGGTGGCGGTCCACATCTGGAGTCTAGACTCGGAGGCTCTGCAGGCCGGGCCTACCGCCCAGGCTGGGCCCCACTGCCCGCTGTTTGCTCAGCTGAAGCTGGTTAATTGGAACTGGAGTGGCCGGGCGGGCCCTGGACGGCGCTGCGAGGTCTGTGGAACATCTGGCCGGGGCCAGGACGGTCATTAGGTGGCAGGCGCCCGGCGCCACTGCCACCTCAGCCTCTGCCGGGGGCCGCTGGTGACTCAATGAAGCCTTTGTGGGTCGTGGGCCACAGAGCCAACCGCGCTGTGTGCCTGGGCTGCCTGCCCCATCTGCCGCCCTCACAGGGGCTTTGTTCCAGGACCTCAGGGCCTCTCCCTGGAGCCGGCAGTCTGCAGAGATCTGAGGAGCCCCTGAAAGAGGCTCCATGGCTGGAGATGTCTCTAGGTTTCCTCTTTTCCTTTCCATGGAATCCTGGTACCTACCGGAGAGGCCAGGGCTTTGGTCCCAAGGGTCTGGAGCGGGGCACGGTGCCGGGAACCTGGACTCATTGCCTGAGGTTACATCCCTGTCTGACAGGCTGCCTTCTCTCTGAAGTGTGGTAAGCTAACATAGCAGGCTCAGCCTAGGACTCTCCAAGCTTGATGGATGGATGAGACATCTCCTATGCCGATGTCAGCACCCAGAGGGGACACACTCCTTATGGTCTGGACCAGCTTGTCCCTTGGCTACCTCTGAACTTTTGTTTTCAGTTTTTGAACGTGAAGCTTGGACAGCCCTGGCCTGGGAGTTGGCTTTCAGGCCAAAGACCACCCTCTTGTCTCTCTCCCCACCCACGCAGGTGAATGAGGGCGGTGCCTACTCATCCTCTAGGACCCTCCTGAAGCCTGAGGGCGGCAACTCTGACCCTGGCACTCCCAGCTTCTCAATCTAGATGGCCGGAGTCACTGGGCTTAAGTCTTTCCCTCCCCCATGACGAGGGACTGGCCTTTATGCTGTAAGGGGAAGAATCCCAGGAATAGACAGAGCGGGAGTCGAGACCTTGTGACACTCTCCTCACGTCCTAGCAAGGTGAGCCAGACAGTGAGCACCTGCCCAGCACCCTGACTGAGAGGAAGGTGGGGAGGGCACCCTCTGCTACCCTGGAGCTGGGGTGAGTGCTCAGGATGGGGTTTGTTGGTGAAGTTTCTGGTCGGCCCCTGCAGTCTGGGTGCAGATACCCAGAACATTCCAGGAGCACAGTAGCCTGGCTGGCCATGGGCAAGTTTTTAATGTGAGGCAGTTAGTCCACAATACAAAAATCTAGAAGCCACACCCAGTTCCCCACTCTCAGTTCCTTGGGGGGAGTGAGGAAGCTGAGGGTTTCCTTTGCCTGCAGGGGACGAGGAAGAGAAGAGCAAGGCCAGAGAGGGGGAGAGGGAAACAGGCACCAGAGGTCCGCCCCCTCATCCTGGGGCTGCCTTTGGCACCTGCAGATGTCCTCTGTCTGTGTTGCTGTCAGTTCTGGTGTGACCCATGAAGGGCCAGGCGGCAGCAGCGTCATTTCTCCTTCTTGTCCAGCCTCTCGGATGCTGATGTCTCTGTCGCCTCCTCTTTGGACTCCGTCACAGCTGCTGGATACTCCTCGTAACTGACCGGGAAACATCACAGGAGCAGTCAGAGGACAGAGAGGGCAGAGGCTGGTTGTCCCCCACTCCCTGCAATGCCAGGGAAGGCTCTGGGCACACAGGGTGATTCCTCCATCTCCCACCACCTGGCCCCATCCTGCTGGGCCTGGCCTTGTGAGGATCAACTTTAAGCTTCTTGAACCTTTTGCTGGAGAGTGGGGAAAAAAGTGACCAAGACGAGGCACTAGGAGGCCAGCTGTCTCCCAGGGCACATGGCAGAAGTCAGCTCGTCCCTGGGTACAGAAATACTCTATGGCAAGAAGCACAGGGCCACTCTTCAGGATCAACAGTTGGCTCAGCTCTTACCAGGGGCTTTGCTACTGAGTACCTGTGTCATGCCAAGCACAATACTTGCTTCACCAGTTCAAGCCAGACAGGCAGAAGGGTGCCCAGTTAGAGATGAAGAAAGGTTCACAGAGGAGAACTTGACTTGTTCAGGGTTATATACACAAGCAAGCAATCATAGCACCTACTACAGTCTCACAGGGCCACTCATGGTGAGAACCCTCATTCCCACGAGCATCCCAAGTTTCTGGGCTGCTTGCTCCTGATGGGTGGGCAGTGAGAGCTGCCCCATCTGCCCTACCTCAGGGCTAGGACAGTGTGGGGAAGGCCAGGTGGGCACCTGCTGGGCATTACATAGCGCTGGGATTCTGCGGGCGCCGGCGGCGAGGGCCAGCTAGCTTCTGCTGCATGGAGTCGGCCAGGCTGGCTGGGGAGCCCGAGACTGTGGGGAAGTGGGTGAGCCTCGGCGTATGCGGCAGGATTTCCGCCGAGGACTCGTAGCTGTGTGAGACAGACAAAGACAGAACGAGAAGATGGAGAGGGGAAGACTAAGGAAGGATAGAGACTTCCTTCCCGAGGAGCAGAAAGCACAGTCATCCTGCTGTTAACCTAGTCCACACTTGCGGACTCTGTGGAAAGCAGCTGGCATTACTTGGAGAAAATGCTGCACAGGGACCTACAGAGCTGTGCACGAAAGTCGAGTGTGCAGCTGCAGGAGTGCTGGGTGCAATCTCCAGTCCTCCTCAGAACATTTCAAACAGGAAAAGCATGAAAGTGCAGAAATGTGCCTCCCTCTCACATCTTGGGGAATTACTTTTTCTTTTTTAAAATGGCTTTCTGTTTGTGTGTGTGTAGTTTGGTATAGTATGCACGTGTGTGCTTATATGCGGACACCTCATGTTCACGCATGGAGGTCAAAGGATGTCCCCTTTATTGCTCTCTGTCTTTAGTTCCTTGAGTCAGATCTGTCACTGAATGTGGAACTGGCTGTTTTGTTCCTCTGGCCAGACCGGCTGACCATCGATTGTTAACGATCTAGTCTCTCCCTTATCACCCAGTGCTAGGATTTCAGGCGTCCACAGTCCTAGCAGACTTTCACTTGGATGCTGGGGATTGAATTCAGGTCTTCATGTTTGTGTAATAAGTGCTCTTAACCACTGAGCCATCTCCCCCAACCCCTTCTCAAGGTAGACTCACTCTAGCCCAGCTGACCTGGAACTCATTCTGTGGCCCTAGGCTGGCCGTGGATTCAGCGATCCTCTTACCTCAGGGACTGAAGGTGTGCGCCACTATGATCAGCTTGGCGCTTGAACCTAGAACTTTGTGCATGCTAGGCAAGCAAGTAACCAAATGAGCTATATCCCCAGCCCGGCTGGGAGTTCTAACCAGCTCAGTGTGTAACTCATTCAAGAACAAGTCAATGAGGGAGTCTGAAGAAGGAAAAGAGCAGGTAAAGAACTAGGGGAGGACGGAGAAAGACCACTGCTTCCTGCCTTTCTCCAGGGACATCCTGGGTAGGCTGCCTGCATGCAGACCATTTAGCCCAATCAGGTGAGAGGACCCCTACCCTGGTTAGGTGCTCAGAGTTCTACCTGCTGAGAAAAAAAAAAAAAACAAAAACCAAGGAGTCTGGGAGGTTACCCCAAGGCTATGTACAGAGGGAGAGGGCTGACCTTGGGGAATGGCCACCATGCCAGCTTCATTTATCTCCACCCACTTGCCTCCAAGACCCAGAGCTTTGCCAGGTCAGAGCAGGCAGGCTGGGAGCAGAGAGCAGGATGGGGGAGGAGTGAGTCACAGGCCGCCCTGCAGCAGCCAGGTGCACAGGCGGCCCTGGCAGGCACTTGAGGGACATCTTGGAGGCCAGACAGGTGTAGCTGGTGGAAGGCCTCCGAGTGGGCAGCTTTAATCATAGCTGGCAGCTATTTCTAGGTCTCTGGCAGGTGGGGTTGGTGATGCTAAAGAGCAGACACCTGCAGGAGTCACGAAGGCCGTAGGGGAAGGGTGGGGAAGATGTGGTGTAGGGGCCACGGGGAGGGGATGTGGGGATGTGTGAGAGGAGAAAGCAGTAAACTGGTGGCTGCTGGACAGGGATGAACACAAGGCTTCTCACTGAAGATCCAGCCTTGTCCTCTTACTCATGTGAAAACTGACTCTGGGGGAGGAGAGTCACTTGATGGCTGAACCAGGCAGGGATCCCAGGGCCCTGAACAGCGGGCAGCCTGGAGAGAACCCTGCCAGCTGTTCCCTTCAGGCCCAGTGGGCATGTGGTGTGGGCCCTCCCTTGGTTCTTGCTGCCAGGCACCCAGGTGTTGGGAATGCCATTCCCCTGGGCATGTTGACCACAGGTATATTGGGGCTCATCCTGCCTTACCTGAACATCTCTGCCACTTCTCCTTTGGCCAGCGCCACCAGAACAGGAAAGCCGATGCACGTGGGGACCAGGTAAAGGAGGGCTGGCTGGAAGAAAACAGAGGCCTGTGAGGCAGGGCACCCCACTCAGCACCCCAACTCTCTCCTGGGTTTGACTGAGGGACAGCTCAGACTTGGGTTCAGAGCTCCAGGGCTGCTCCTCCCTGGGAGGGAAAGCAGGAAGTAAACACAGTCAAGGACGAAGGACTTCAAAGCTTCCCAGTAGCCTGGCCTGCCTTGTGTCTGATCACCTGAAGCTCCAGTTCAAAGCTCTCATCTTTTGTCCTTGTACCTTGATGAAAGCTGAGGGAGATGCTGCTGTAACGACCACGACAGTCATGACTGCGGCTACACATGCAGTGAAGGGTAACTGAAATTCGCACCCAGGTGCTTCTCCCTCCCCTAGTTTGTGCTAAGACTCCTGGAAAGCGGCGGGGTGCAATGATGGCCACTTCCATAGACCCTGTGACTATACTCCTTTTTTTAAGTAACTAATTTATTTATTTATATGAGAGAGAGAGAGGGAGGGAGGAGAAGGGAGGGAGGGAGGGAGGGAGGGAGAGAGAGAAAAAGGGCATGTCGTCAGGGCCTCCTGCTACAAGCGAATTCCAGACATGCGTCACTTTGTGCATTTGGCTTATGAGGGCACTGGAGAATCGAACCTGGGATGTCTGGCTTTGTAAGCAAGTGCTTTAGGCTGAGCCACCTCCCCAGCCCTGTCCTCAAGTCCAAGCATTAAAGTTGTGGATGGAAGCCCAGTGCATCACACTCTATCATTCTTAGCCTGTGGTGCAGGAGAGTGAGCATCACTCCAGTGTCCAATTCGATGTGATAACCTTGCTAGCTCCTCTGAACCTTATTTGGCCTACCTGACCCTGGCCACAGCCCCTTTGCACAGGACCTTTGCACATGCAATTTCTGCTGCCCCGAATGCTCTTTTCACCTCTCTCAGCCCTTGGCTCAGGTGTCACCTCTGTGGGGAAGCCTATGCTGGCGTGGCCTCAGCTCTACCTGCTCGTGTTCTCTCAGCATCCCCTGGCACTTTGTGAGGGACCATACTGTGCGAACCGAGTCTAAATGCCCTGCTAGGCTGTGGACACACTGTGGAGGCCTGGCATTCAGCAGAGGACCTGGTCAGTATAGACCAGTTTCTCCACTGTGCTCATGAAGTTGAGGGGTCTTGGAGGTGACTGAGGTCAGAGGGAGGGGATAGCATCCTGGGGGCAAAGCCAGTCTATGGCCAGAGAACAAAGGAATTTTTTCTGTGCACCGGAGGCTCTCAGTTGAGGCCAACCTGGGGTTACAGAGTAAGTACCAGGTCAGTCTGGGCTGGAGTGAGACCCTGTCTTAAACAAACAAACAAACCCAAAAAGCAACCAAACAAACAAAAAACCCCCAAACAAATAAACACCCTTAAAAGAAGCAAAAGGGCTAGAGAGATGGCTCAGCGGTTACGCCTAAGGCCCTGGGTTCAATTCCCCACAAGGACCCACATAAGCCAGACCCAAAAGGTGGTGGCCCTGGTGCGCTCACTCACTCTCTCTCTCTGCTTGAAAATAAATATTAAAAAAAAAAAAAGGGGGCTAGAGAGATGGCTCATCAGTTAAGGCACTTTTCTGCAAAACCCAAGGACCCAAGGTTTGATTCCCCAGTACACACATAAAGCCAGATGCACAAAAGGGATGCATGCACCTGGAGTTCATTTGCAGTGGCTAGAGGCCCTGGTGCTCCCATTTCTCCCTGGCTCTGTTTGCAAATAAATAAATGTTTTTTTTTGTTGTTTGATTTTTGTTTTTTTCGAGGTAGGGTCTCACTCTAGCCCAGACTGATCTGGAATTCACTATGTAGTCTCAGGGTGGCCTTGAACTCACAGCAATCCTCCTACCTCTGCCTCCCGAGTGCTGGGATTAAAGGAGTGCTGGGATTAAAGGCGTGCACCACCACGCCCAGCTAAATACATGTTTTTTAAAAAGGGCACAAAAGAAGACTGTTTCATGCCTATAATCCCAGCACTTGGGGAAGACTGTTTCATGCCTATAATCTCAGCACTTGGGAGGTTGAGGTAGGAGCTAGCCTGGGCTAGAGACTGTCTCAAAAAACAAATAAAACAAAACAAAACGAAACAAAAAAACCCCCTAATGCCCCCAAACAAGAAAATCCCCAAACCAACAAAAAAACCCTGAGGCCAGAGAGACAGCTCCACTGTTAAAGGCACTTGCTTGCAAAGCCTGCTGACCAGGATCGAATTCTCCAGTAGTCATGTAAAGCCAGATGCACAAAGTGGCACATACACCTGGAGTTCATTTGCAGTGACTAGAGGCCCTGGCATGCCCATACACTCTCTACTTTCTCCCCTCCCCTCCCCCCTCTCTTTCTTTCTTTTGGTTTTTCGAGGTAGGGTCTTGCTCTAGCCCAGACTGACTTGGAGTTCACTATGTAGTCTAAGACTGGCCTCAAACTCACTGTGATCCTCCCACCTCTGCCTCCCCAGTGCTGGGATTAAAGACCTACCACCACAACTGGCTAAAAAAATTTTGTTTTGGTTTTTCGAGGTAGGGTCTCGCTCTAGCCCAGGCTGACCTGGAATTCACTATGTAGTCTCAGGGTGGCCTCAAACTCATGGTGATCCTCCTACCTCTGCCTTCCGAGTGCTGGGATTAAAGGCGTGCGCCACCACGCCCAGCTCTAAAAATATTTTTATTTAAAACATTTTTAAAGGGCTGGAGAAATGTCTTGGTTGTTAGGGTGCTTACCTGCCAAGCCTAATGACCCAGGTTTGATTTCCCAATAACCATGGAAAGCAGATGCAAAAAGTGACACATGCGTCTAGAGTTTGTTTGCAATGTCAAGAGGCCCTGGCGCACCCATTCTCTTTCTGTCTGCCTTCTGTCTCTCTGCTTGCCAGTAAGTAAGTAAATAAAATATATAAAAATATTTTTAAAAGCCCTAAAAATAAAAGAGTAAGAGCAAAGGCAGGGTAACTAAAAGAAAATCAAACAAAATTTAATTTCAGAACAGGCTTGCTCCTCACACTCACTCCATTAGACAGGGAAGCCGAAGACGAGGAGGGAGAAGGCCTCTCTAGACTCACACTGGTCCTTTCCCTGAGCCCACTGAACTCTGCTCCCGGAGCCTGGGCAGAATGTGCCGCTCTCTGGCTGGCTGGCTCGCTCGCAGGAGGGTGTGTGGGAACTGGAGTCTCCCTTGTGGTCTTCTCATGAGGGAGCTGGCAGCTGCAGCCTGGGCAGCAAGTTTGTGATTATCAAATGGATACAAGCCTGCAAGCTTTTCTTCACGAGACAGTGCCTCTGTGGCCCAAGCTGGCATTGAATTCCTTGAACAGCCCAAGAAGCTGGCCTGGATTCCTGATCCTCTAGGCACAGGTCATCATGCTGGGCAAGCTTGCCCCCTTCTCTCAAAGCACCAGGAGGTTTGTAAAGAGGAGGTGAACTGCTCAGCTCAGGGCAGTGAGCTAGGGGCCAGGCTCCTGGCTTTGCGGAGAGACCGTAGCTAACATTCCTGCTTGCCTCTCTCTGTACACTCATCATGGCCGAGGGGCTTTCTATGGGCTGCTAGCTTCCTGGCTCGGAGCAGGTGTTCTGAACTTCCAGTCCCCAAGCACAAGGATCACACTATTTTTAGCTGAAGCTGGCCTGTCACCACACTGCTGCCCCGTGTCTTCTTGGAGAAGGGGGATTTTCAGGGAGATTACCACTTGGAGGGGTGGGGAATAGCCCAGGCCTGGGTCCAGCTTGGCCTGCTGTTTACCAAGGGAGACTTGTTCTCTAGGGCTGCAGTGTCTCCACACAGTGCAGACTAGATCCTCCAAGTTCCAGTCCCCGGCATGGAGATCTCCACCTGGGAGTCTCCTCTGCCTTCAGCTGGGAGGGCAGACCTGCCACCTGGTGGCTTCCAGGGGAATGACTGCTCTGCACTCAGAGCTGGGAGCTAAAGCACAGCTAGACTCTGGACCAGTCTACCTGGCTCTGTGACCCTCGCCCCCTTACCAGATGCATGTCACTTTCAACTGGCATAGCCTCTGAGGTTGTCTGGAGCAGAACCGAGTGATTCTCTGTCTACAGGGTGTGGGGCCCTTCACATTTGGTGAAGGATTAACACAAATATAGGACCAACTATTAGATCTTGTGATGAATTCAAACGTGGCTCCTCTGTGTGTGTGTGTGTGTGTGTGTGTGTGTGTGTGCGCGCGCGCGCGCGCGTGCATACACGCGCGCTTGCGTCCTAGGTACAGAGTCCTAGGTACAGAGTGGGTAAGTGCATGAAGTACCAGGCACAAGTTCATGTGGGATGGTAAGAGAGCTCATCTCGGTACTCAGAAAGGCATGACATTTCAAACTTATGAACCATTCCTAGAATTTTCAATTTAGTAGTAGGGTCTTGCTCTAGCACAGGTTGACCTGGAACTCACTCTGTAGTCCCAGGTTGGCCTCGAACTCAGAGATCCTCCTACCTTGCCTCCTGAGTGCTAGGATGCAAGGCATATGCCACCACACCCAGCTTCAATTTAGTATTTTTAGGTCATGGGTAAGTGAAACCACAGGATGTCAAACTGCTGGGGGTGGGACAGAGGATACTAACTGGGCCAGGTGTGGGTCTGTACATCATTAACTCCAATTCACCCTCAAATCAATCACTCAAGGGTGGCTATTCTCTCGCCCATCTGCTCCTATTAGTGAATAAGGAAAACCAAGCACAACTCTAGCAATCTAGCCAGAGTCCCATAGAGTGGATGGAATCTTCTGGATTCCCACTGGGGCTTCCTCAGCCTCTGTTCCACACTGCTTCTCCTGTGGCTGGGGCTGAGGAGCTTGGCAAGTGGACTATGCTACCCAGAGAGAGGTCACCCTGTCTGCTCTCATGTGTGCTAGTCAAGAGAGAGGTCACCTGCCTGCTTTGGCTCTCCTCCAGTTTTCCCTCTCTAGGCCACTGAGATCCCAGGTCTCACACAGTGTTGCTTACTGTGGCATCCATCATGATGGGAGGAGGAGGCAGAGCCTTGGCCTTCTCCGGGTGGGGGTAGGTGGGGCAGCATTCGACTATGTACCTTGGGCTGACACTCGACACCCACCCAATCCTCAGACTAGCTGGTCTGAGAAGACAACTCCCCTCTCCTGTAGCCATGGTGGCCCTGTGATGCTACCTGTCAGGTAAGTGTGTCTGGGAAAGTGCCCACTTTGCTAACGAAGAGAAGGGCACAGTTGGCACACTCTTTCCCTCTTGCCTCTAACGTGCTGCCCAGAGCTGTGGCAGTCTTCTCCACGCTGCAAGTGAAAGGCAAGAGACACGGTCGCTCTGACCACTCTGCAGGTGCTCACTTGGAAACTGCTCTTGCGTGCATGCGTGCCCGTGAGGACCCTCCAAACCTGCACACACCGAGGACAGGTCTGCTCACCTGCGCATGCTTGAAGATGTGCATGATGAAGATGGTGAGGCCCAGGCCGAAGATGTAGGCGGCAAAGCTGGTATAGAAGTAGGTATGGGTGTTTTTCTTCAAGCTTCAGGCAAGGTGGGAAGAAGAGAAGAGTTAGAGTGGGAACCTCCTTTCTGGGGGAGACCATGCAGTTGTGGGGCTGACAGAGTCTGAAGTGGGTGTGCACTCTGTATTTCCTCAGCTAGGTCTTAAGGTAAGTACTTTCTTTAGCTTCAGTTGACAGTCTGCAAAATGGGAAAACCACGAGTCTTCCTTGGTAGTCAGTCGTGAATAGCAAACATTACAATCTGTAACTGGTTGTAAGATTTTAGACAGCAAAAAAAAAAAAAAAATCATTTTTGGACGGGCGTGGTGGCACACGCCTTTAATCCCAGCACTCGGGAGGCAGAGGTAGGAGGATCACCATGAGTTCAAGGCCACCTTGAGACTACATAGTGAATTCCAGGTCAGCCTGGACTAGAGCGAGACCCTACCCTGAAAAACAAACAAAAAAAATCATTTTTGGGAGGTGTATGCATATTCATGTGTGTGCGTGTGGAGGCCAGAGGTCACAACACTGGCTGTCTTCCTCAATGGCTCTTCCACCTTATGGAGACTGGGTCTCACTGATTCAGCTAGACTAGATAGCTGGACCCTGCCTCCCAGTGCTGGGGTTTATAGGGACCCTCAACCATGTCCAGGCTGAGCTGGAATTCACTCTGTAGTCTCAGGGTGGCCTTGGCGATTGATCGTCTACCTCTGCCTCCAGCATGCTGGGACTGAAGAACTACCAAGCCCGGCTCTTTCTTTCTTTTTCAAAAATAAATTTATTTATTTGCAAGGAGAGAAAGAGAGGGAGAGGGAGGGGGGAGAAGGAGAGAGGGAGGGGAAGAGGGAGAGAGAGGGGGAGAGGGAGAGAAAGAGAGAGAGAGAGAGAGAGAGAGAGAGAGAGAGAGAGAGAGAGAGAGAGAGAGAGAGAATGGATGCACCAAGGCCTCCAGCCACTGCAAGTGAACTCCAGATGCAAGCTCCCCTTTGTACATCTGGCTTTACATGGGTACTGAGGAACTGAACTTGGTCATCAGGCTTTGCAGGCAGCTGCCTTAATACTTAATGCTCTCTGGACTGAGCTCAGGGCTTGGGACAGGCCTGCTCTCAGCTTTGAGATCTGAACATCAAGGATGCTGGTACTGAGATTCTGAGCCCCACTGTCAACACTATGCTGTTTTCCCAACTGCTGGGTTTGAGGAGATTAAGAAACATTCACAAACACGTCAATATTGAGTGCACACTCAGTCAAGTCCTGGCTGGGATGGCGGAACATAAAGAGATGAAGCAGTTGTGAGTACTGCTTGCAGGTGGCAGCCCAGTGTCTCAGGTGCACTGACCCCAGATGTGACCTTTGAAGTTTGTGAACTAAGGTGGTCCCTCTGTCTCCTTTGTGTGGCTTTTCTTTTTGGAGGGAAGCCTAGGGCTTTCTGCATGCTAGGCAAACACTCTAAGCTCCACTCCTACAACAAAAAGTCTGAGAAGGGAGAGGGCAGGGAACATAGAGCAGCTGGGACACAGTGACCTGAGACCAGGATGACAGATGATGACAGCTGCATCTGGCGTTCCCGCAGAGCCCCTGAGGTCAGCCTGCACTCAGCGCTCTCCCCAAACTGGCATGGAAGTTCTGAGTGGAGTTTTTGCTAACCACTATGTTGGGGATGAAAAACTCAAGGTACAGCAGGACAGAACACCACAAGTACAGCCAGACCTTCTGGGGGTTAGTTTCTTGGCCTGTGATTCTTCATTTTAAAGACATTAAAAAAAAAAAAAAACATTTTGGGAAAAACACCCCAAAACCAAAACCAAACAAACAAAGCCATTTTGGCCATTGCTGGACCCTTAGAGCTACAGACATAGATGACATGGGAATTTATTTCTGTGGCTGCCATGGGGGAATGGGGGTGGAGCTGGAAACCACCCTGCCAGAGGAGACCCTCCCTCGCTTACCTGATGTCAAAACGCAGCAGCAAGGCAATGAATATCCCTGCAGGGAGAGAGCCAGGGTTAGAGAGGGGCAGGGAGGATTGATGCCAGGGGGCTTGCCCCAGCCTGGAGCTCCCAGCCTGAGAGGGCTTGCTGTGGACCAGGCACTGTGGGCAATGCAGGCAGAGTGAAGCCATAGCTCCTAGAGCTCAGCCAATGTGAGAGAACGGCACCCATGGTGACAGATCCCAACAAAAACCAAAATCTTGACCATTCAAACTGTAAAAGGGTACTTCCTGGGTCATGGAAGGTGTGCTGGGCTGGGACCTGGCTTGGGGGTGGAAAGGAGAAGACAAAGGAGCACTTCTCCGAAGTGACACTGGCCAGGGAGAGGGACATGTGGAAGAGTTCTAGGCAGGCCAGCAACCTCAACAGGATTTTGTTGTTGTTTTTGTTTTTTCAAGGGAGGTAGGGTCTCTCTAGCCCAGGCTGACCTGAAATTCACTATGCAGTCTTAGGGTGGCCTTGAACTCACAGCAATTCTCCTAACTCTGCCTCTCAAGTGCTGGCCACCACCACACCTGGCACTAAGTAGGCTTTGAAAAAGACCACCCCCAGGCAGCTGCCTGGTTGGGGGCATAGAGTAAAAAAAGCCGAGCTCTCCACAGGGGCTTGGGGGGGGGAATTTGTCTCTGCCCCCAGCCACATTCCTATCCGTGCTTCAAGTCCTGACACTTTCGGGACATGGCCGGTCAGTCTAACCTCTACATGTGACACACACATCTTCTGTATCTGTGTCTTCAAGCTCATACCAGGCACAGGCCAAGGCTAGTTAGCTGTGGGCAGCCTCTCAGGAACTTGCACTGGGTGAAGAACTCTTGCTGATGTCCGCCAGCAAGGGCGCACTCTGCACCGACCAGAAGCACTAAGAGGTGTCTCTGTAGCATGGAACTCCCAGCCCTATATGACCGATTTTAGAGAGGGAAATGAATCTTCAGTGGAGACTCTGGAACTGGGTGGAGAAAGGCAGTCTTTTCTGCAAAATGCGAGCGCTCAGCGCCCCCTGGTGGCTGATGTCTGTAAGAGTTCTCCAAACAATGCTGGGTTCCAATCTGACTGGGAAAGTGTTACTGGCTGGGTACCCACAACAGGCCATTCCTGGAATGAGCCTTTAGGGAACTTCATTTCAAGCAAGCACTTTCCCTGGAGGCCTCTAGGTAGAGAGGAGACCATCAACAGGTCTGTCCATGTGTCAGCTGCGTCAGGTCCTTGCGGTGTGTCCCAGCGTCTCTGCCTGTCTTCTACCTTTACTTTGGTAGCTCTCTGAGAGGACAGTCTTGCTATTGCGGCTGTCCAGATCCCAACTCCGCTCACTGGCCCTCCACACAACCAGGACTGGGGTGGACTCCTTCAGGAAATCCTGTGTTCCAGGCCGTGTGCTTCATAGTATAATCCCGACACAGAGTGTCTTCCCATCCCTCCCAGCATGCTCTTTCCCAAGCAGTCACCTGGAATGACGATATCTCCAAGGCCCAGCATGGCAAAGTTGTCTGCTTCAAGGCCTTTCTCCAGCAGGTCCTGGGGAAACACCACTGCAGGGGAGACCGACAGGAGGTGGGGGGTCATGGGGAGCCCAGTTTATTCAGGCTCCCAGACTTCCTTTTTTATGTGTGGGGGGGTGGTTTTCAAGGTAGGGTCTTGCTCTATCCAGGCTGACCTGGAATTCACCATGTAGTGTCAGGGTGGCCTTGCCTCAGCCTCTGTAGTGCTGGATTTACAAATGTGAGCCAACATGCCTGACATAATCTTTTATTTCAATTGTTGCCTTTTTTTTTTGGATGCCACTCTGGCAGACTGAAGAGGGGTTCTGTGTCAGAAGGTAAAGTCTGGATTCCCCACAACCTCCACGGAAAACCCAGGGTGTGGGCTTTAGCTTTGGCTGGTGTGCGGGTTCTGACTCCCCAGGTCTTTTCTGATGGCATCCCAGCAGGGAAAGGCTTTCTTATAGCCAAGGGGGATGAGATTCCAGGCCCCTTTGTAAGCTCTCCTACCTCACAACAGCAGGGTGGGCAGACCTTGATCTATAGGAGGTGAGCCTGGTCTGGGTTCCTTCATGTATGTGGAGAAAGGACCACACATTTGCAATCTCCTGTTTTGAGCTGCTCATTCATAATCCTGTCTGTCTGGGTAAACCCAGATGGGGGGAAGAAATGCCCGTGACTGATGGTAGCAAGCAGCAGCAGTATGTGGATCCCATCACAGGGCCCATGGGCCAGGCTCTGCCATACAGCCACACTCGTTCCTCAATTTTCTGAGCTCTCATCTGTGAAATGGGCATCTTAACCAAGGCAGCCCAGGCACACTGTTAACTGATGCAGGGCTTTGTATGGGGCAGCCTTCCTGAGCAATGGTCAAGAGTGGTACATGGCTGTGCCAATCAGGACAATTCTGTCCCCTGAAATGTTGACTCCCCTTGCAGGTAGGGAGAAGCAAGAAACCAGACTCTGGCCAGATACAGAGATGTTATACAGAAGCCTGTCTGCCTGCTCCTTCCTGCCCTAAGGGCAGTGATTTACATACTTCCTCATTGATCACTTCATTCAATTCTAAGTGGCAGAGCTACTTTGCACATGTGCAAAATAGCAGGACTCCAAGAGGTTAGCAATAAAATGAGATTCAAACCCAGCTGGCCTGACTTTAGCATGAATGTCCCCCTTTTTTTTTTGAGGTAGGGTCTTGCTCTACTCCAGGCTGACCTGGAATTCACTATGTAGTCTCAGGGTGGCTTTGAACTCACGTGATCCTCCTACCTCTGCCTCCCAAGTGCTGGGATTAAAGGTGTGCACCACCATGCCCGGCTTGAAATTTTTTTTGACATAGGGTCTCGCTCTAGCCCGGGCTGACCTGGAATTCAATATGTAGTCTTACGGTAGACTTGAACTCACAGCAATCCTTTTACCGCTGCCTCCCAAATGCTGAAATGTTGTTTTTTTAAAAATATTACTTACGAGAGAG
>PVHP010030562.1:0-21606 GCA_004024765.1 Zapus hudsonius | reverse complement strand
CTCTCTCTCTCTCTCTCTCTCTCTCTCTCTCTCTCAAATAAATAAATATTTTTAAAAAGCCAGAAGTGGTGGCTGGCACACGCCTTTAATCCCAGCACTCTGGAAGCAGAGGTAGAAGGATCACTGTGAGTTCAAGGCCACCCTGAGACTCCAGAGTGAATTCCAGGTCAGCCTGGGCTAGAGTGAGACCCTACCTCGAAAAACCAAAAAAAAAAAAAAACTACTTGACATGGTCACTCCTGCCTACCATCCCAGCACTTGGGAGGCTGAGGCAGGACTAACCACGAAGGCAACCTGGGCCACAAAGAGAAACCCTGTCTAAAAAAAAAAAAAAAAAAAGTTATACAATTTAACATTATTTTCTTTATTTGCAAGTATGGTTGTGTGTATGTATGGGTCTCTTGCCTCTACAAACCAACTCCAGATGTATGTGCCACTTTGCATCTGGTTTTATGTGGGTGCCAGGGAATTGAACCCGGAAAGCACGTTTTGTAAGCAAGAACCTTTAATCACTGAACCATCTCTCCAACCCCCACAATTTTTATTTATTTATTTTAAAGCAGAGTGGAAGAGAGAGGGAGAGAATGGACATGCCAGAGCCACTGCAAATGAACTCCAGATGCATGCAGCACTTTGTGCTTCTGGCCATGGGTACTAAGGAATTAAACCCAGGCCAGCAGGCTTTGTAAGCAAGTGCCTTTAACCACTGGACCATCTCCCCAGCCCCCACATATTTTTAAATAAAGGAAAATAAACACCATACTTAAAAGTCTTATTTTCGGGCTGGAGAGATGGCTCAACAGTTAAGGCACTTGCCTCCAGTGCCTAAGGCCCTGGGTTCAATTCCCCAGGACCCACATAAGCCAGACCCACAAGGTGGTGGCCCTGGTTCATTCTCTCTCTCTCTCTCTTTCTCTCTCTCTCTGCTTGAAAATGAATAAATAAAATATTTAGGAGTGCATATGTATAGCTTTGACAAGATTCCAAAGCCGGCTGCACATACCCTTCGGTTACAAAACAATAAAACTGCTTTGCAGGGTATTTAAAAAAAAAAAAAGTCTTATTTTCCTCTCCTTAACTCCACCACAGGAAGTAAAGAAAGAATACACTAATAAGGTTGTTGGTGTATATACAATTAAGAGAATACAATAAAAGGGACCTTGCCCTGTAGGGGACAGCAAGCAGTGTACTGGAAGCAGAGGCGTAAACAACAATTCCTCTTTGAATAAAGGAGAAAACACTGTGGCTCTTCCTTAGGCTGCATCCCTTTAACTGGACACCCGACTTTCTATGACAGCTCAGCTAGACCTGTATGTATCTGCTTAGGAGCCCCACAATTCAGAAATGTGAAAAAGCAAGAAATTAGTTTATTGGGCCAGGACTATGTACCAGAACTTCTGTTAGGGCTTCTATGATAGAAAGGATCCTCCCAGCCCAGTGTGGTGGCACACGCCTTTAATCCCAGCATTTGGGAGGCAGAGGTAGGAGGATTGTCTTGAGTTCAAGGCCACCCTGAGACTACAGAGTGAATTCCAGGTCAGCCTGGGCTAGAGAGAGACCCTACCTTGAAAAACAAAAACAAAAACAAAAACAAAAAAAAAAAGAGAAAGGATCCTCCCAAACCTGTGACTTTATAGGATTTTTTTTTTTTTTTTTAAGATAGGTTCTCACTTAAGCCCAGGCTGACCTGGAATTCACTATGCAATCTCAGGGTGGCCTGGAACTCACAGTGATCCTGACTTCTGCTGGGATTAAAGGCGTGAGCCACCACTACGGTTCGTTGCAGGATTTTTATAGGTATCTAGGAGGGCTGGAGGAGTGCAGCTCGGAACTAGCCTGCAAACTGGGGCCCTGACACCAAAGAGGAATATTAATACTGCTAGGGATTTGGGTCAGTTGATTCAATGGTCGTGGACAAGCTAGGTCTTGGGTCCAGTAGAGTAGAACCTCTGCAGATAGGCCCAAGACCCCTGTAGTTTCTGCGGTGGGGGAAATGCTAGTTTTATAACTTTAATAAGTTCCCTGGAGGCTGGAGAGATGGATCAGAAGTTAAGGCATTTGCCTGCAAAGCCTAAGGACCTCGATTCTGTTCCCAAGTACCCGTGTGAAGCTGAATGCACAAGGTGGCACATGCATCTGGAGCTCGTTTGCAGTCTCTCTAACTCTCTCTGCTTGCAAAAATAAATAAATAGTTTTTAAAAAGCTCCCTAGGCCAACAGGCGCCTCTTTATTACTGCGGATGCCATCTTCTGTTTGCATCAGGACTCCCAACAGACAAGTGAACCCGAGGCTGTCATTCTGATTCCTTTTTGGTTTGGCTTTTCGAGGTAGGGTCTCTCTCTAGCCCAGGCAGACCTGGAATTCACTATGAAGTCTCAGGGTGGCCTCGAACTCAAGACGATCCTCCTGCCTCGGCCTCCCGAGGACTGGGATTAAAGACCACCACGCCCAGCTTCTGTAATGCTAATTATGGCACCTGCAGGCCGAGCCTTTAGGGGTGCAGGAAGCCAGGCAGCCTCCCCGAACCGGACCTGCCGGGCCGGGAGAGCTCCGGGTCTCGGAGAAAGACGAACGGCCCGGGGCCCTGCGACGCGAGCTGTGGGGGCCCCGGCGGGGCAGAACCCACCTTTGCCAGGGCCGATTCCGCCGCCTGGCTTCACGCCCTCCGACACGACCAGCGCCGCCATGACCCTCCTGCCCACGTGGGGGCCGAAAAGGCAGCACAAGAAGAACGCCGAGAGCTCAAGCCATTGCGATCGATCGCCGAGCGGCCAGCGAGGGGCGGAGACTAGAGAGGAGATGGGGCGGGGCTACAACACACCCCTTTCGGTCTCAGAGATCTGGACTCTCAGTGTCCCCTAGTGGTCCCTAACTACAGCAGGTGCTTTGTGGCCTGGCTCGAAGCTGGCCCTCCTAGATGGGTCCCCCAACCCCTGTATACCTGCTTCCAGGTCGCTGGCAGAGTCCTGGGAAGGGGAGACACCCACACGCCCTCCTGGAAGGCAGGACATTGACTCCGGGTGGCCACATTCCCTACCTTAAAAGGACCCCACTGTTCCAGCAACCAGTTCCAAGTTGAGAGCTTGGCGTGGGTTTCTCAGGAGACCACCATGTGGAAGGTTGATACAGGAGAAGCTGCTGCTCCAGGCAAGACCAGAAATTGAGGGGTTTCCTAGAAGGACGAGCTGCCTGAGGTCTTCATTCCCTAAACTCTTTGGATCCTGGCCAGCCTTTGCTCGGCCTTGACTGCACCTCGAGCCTGGAAAGCCTTTCTCCTATCCTTGGACAACCCTCCTGGGATGCCAAAGGGAAGGCAGAGCAGCCAGTGAGACAGCCTTGACCTTTGGAAGAACAAAGCAGAACTGGACTCTGCAAAGTCTGTCCCAGGAGCAGTGGCACCCAGGGCTGTTGGACCCCAAGCCCCCAAGCACCATCCTCCTTTCTCTGCACAATTGGCCCTTTAAGACAGCTTTGTGGCCTGGGCTCCCCTGGAGGCCCTCTCTGCTTGGAAACCCCTAATTAAGGTGCAGGAAGAAGTGAAAACAAGCAGCCAGAGACAGACCCTGCCTGGGAGGCTAGGCAGGCTGGGAGTGAGTAGCCAAGGGGTGGAGCAGAAAGGGTCAGTGTTGTTTCTGCTCCCCAGATCCTGGCACTTTCTTTCAGGATAGATAAAGCTTGACCCAGAATGTGGCAAGCATGGGTCTCAGGAACACCCTCTGATCTTTAAATAGATATTTTATTTACTTATTTGTGAGAGAGAGCCATCTCTCCAGCTCCACCCTCTGATCTTGATAAGAGTCTAGCCATGGCTTCCCATCTCTCCCAGCTTCTCTGGATCCTTCCCCCCAGTGTGCAGGATTCAAATTCCAGGATCCACCCTGACCTCTGCACCTCAGTTCTGTCTTTAACTTCAAGTTTCAAGGGAGAAAAGTGGGGACCAATAGAGCAGTGGCTTCTCCTAGGAGCTGCCTCATCCCCAGCTGGGGGAGGTGAGCCCCTTCCTCATAACACTGAAGCAAAACCACTGTCCTCAATGAGCAGCCCTACCCCCATTAGCAAGCCTGGTGATGCCCGGAACTGCAGGTTTAAAAAAGGTGTGAAGCCGGGTGTGGTGGTGCATGCCTTTAGTCCCAGCACTTGGGAAGCAGAGGTAGGAGGATCTCTGGGCGTTCAAGACCAGCCTGAGACTACATAGTGAATTCCAGGTCAGCCTGGGCTGGAGAGAGACCCTACCTTGAAAAACAAAACAAAACAAACAAGGTGTGAGAGGGCTGGAGAGATGACACAGCAGTTAAGGTGCTTGCCTGCAAAGCCTAACTACCCAGGTTTGAGTACCCATGTAAAGCCAGATGCACAAAGTGGCACATGCATCTGGAGTTCATTTGCAGCAGCTGGAGGCCCTGGTGCTCATGCACACCTCTCCCCCCCCCCCGTGCAAATAAATAAATAAATAAATAAATAAATAAATAAATAAATAAATAAATGTGTGAGAGGGCTGCAAAGATTTATCAGTGGTTAAGGCACTTGCCTACTAAGCCCAATGACCTAGATTCCATTCCCCAGTACCCATGTAAAGCCAGATACAAAGTGGTGCATGCATCTGGAGTTCATTTACAGTGGCTGGAAGCCCAGGGGTGCCCCTATTCAGTCTCTCTCTCTCTCTCTCTCTCTCTCTCTCTCTCTCTCTCTCTCTCTCTCTCTCTCTCTCTTTGTTTTTTCAAGGTAGGGTCTCACTCTAGCCCAGGCTGACCTGGAATTCACTATGTAGTCTCAGGGTGGCCTTGAATTTATGGCAGTCCTCCTACCTCTGCCTCCTGAGTGCTGGGATTAAAGGCGTGCGCCACCACACCCGGCCTCTCTCTTTCTTGACCCTCTCTGCTTACAAATAAATAAAAATTTAAAAGGTGTCGGATCAAATCAGGGGAGTGATGGGGGTGCAATAAATAAAATATTTTTAAAAAGATGTAAGATGGGCTGGCAAGATGGTTCACGTTAAGATGTTTGCCTCCAATGCCTAAGGATCAAAGTTCAATTCCCCAGTACCCACCAGATGCACAAAGTGGCACATGCATCTGGAGTTTTTTTTTTTTTGCAGTGGTTAGAGGCCCTGGTGTGCCCATTTCTCTCTCTCTCTCTCTCTCTCTCTCTCTCTCTCTCTCTCTCTCTCTCTCTCTCTCTCTCTTCTCTCCTTGCAAATAAATAAATATTTTTTAAAAGGTGTGAGAATATCCCCAAGACCCTGAAGGGCAGGACATAGAGGGCTGTCATTCAGCTTGGACTGAAGTACCTCCATCTGTCCGTGGGGGTCTCCCTGAGTTACTCAGCAATCTGAGTAATTACTGCCTGACAAGAAGGCGGGCTCAGTGTGGCCCCCCTCCACATTACACCACAAAACACCCGCCTACAGCCACCCCCAGCCCCTGGATGGACTCCAAGTCAGCACCCAGCTCTCCTGAAACCCAAAATAACTGTTTCTGACACTCATGCTGCCCAACTTTGCCAACACGCTAGAGTTTGTAGGGCTAGGGGTCATGGAGAGGAGGCTTTGGGAGGTGGGAAAGAGATTAGCATAGAGCCTAACTCAAAGTCACACTTGATCAAACTTATCTGCTGTGTGCTTTTGAGCAAGTAGTTTAATCTCTCTGGCTTTTGTTTGTTTTTTTGGTGTTGTTTTGAGGCAGGGTCTCACTCTGACCTCCAACTCACCTTGTAGCCCAGGCTGACCTGGAACTCATGGTGACCCTCGTACCTCAACCTCCCCAGTGCTGGGATGAAAAGGCATGTGCCACCATGTCCTGCTTGTTCAACATCTCTGGGCCTTAGTTTCATGAAGGGTCTCTACAGCTCTCAGGATCCTAGAGTTTAGCTCTGGGATCTGTCTGGCAGGACTCAGGGAGGAATGTGGGGTCCATGCAGACTTAAGGTTGATGGAGACTAAGAGAAAGAATGCCTCACTTTGTGTTTCCAACCCAAGAGGAACCCACAGGAAACCAAAGAATGTTCCAAAATAAAATTACTTGTGATCTTCACACATGTGCACATTTGATCCTTCCTGGGCACCTTCCCTCAGCCTGATACGAAGGGTCCTCAGGGAGCCTCTTCAGCACATGTCCTTAATTATTCTTTACACCTTACAGAGCTAGTAGAGCCCCCTCCCACCCTTTGGAAATTCTGTCACATTTAAAGATGGCTTTGCGTTTCTGTCCTGATGTTTCTGTCCTCGGCTCAAAGCTGGAGTCACTGAGTGCCTGTGTCTGAGTGCATGGATGATAATGGCCGGGTGTTGTTATTTTGTTGTTGTTTTGAGGTAGGTAGGGTCTTGCTCTATGTGTGTAGTCTCAGGCTGGTGTCGAACTCCCAGCAATCCTCCTACCTCTGCCTCCCAAGTGCTGGGATTAAAGGTGTGCATCACCATGCCTGGCTTGTTTTGTTAATATTTTATTTATTTGCAGAGAGAGAGAGAGAGAGAGAGAGAGAGAGAGAGAGAGGAGACAGACAGAATAGGCACCAGGGCCTCCAGCTGCTGCTAATAGAACTCCAGATGCATACACCACTGTGCATCTGGTTTTCCGTGGGTATTGGGGGAATTGAATCCAGGTCGTTAGGGTTTGCAGGTGAGCACCTTAACCGCTAAGCCATCTCTAGAGCCAGCCTGTTTGGCTTATTTGTGACAGGGTCTCACTGTAGCCCCAACCTGGAACTCATTCTGTAGCCCAGGCTACCTTCAAATTCACCTTGATCTTCCTACCTCAGCCTCCTGAGTGCTAGGATTAAAGGCGTATGCCACCGCCTTAGATCTCTGTTTAGAAGGCAATGGCTCAAAGTAGCTCTGCCCCCGCTCCACTCCATGCCAGCTACAGAGTAACATCTTGTTTTTCTGAAAGGCACTATCATCTCACGAAGGCTTTCCTCATTTGATTCCATTGGAATGCAAACTCCGCGAGGACAGGACCCTTGTCTTTTTCACTGTCTATCTATAGTCGCTATGCTAAACGCGGTGTGTTTGTTCAGTGAGTGACCTGGTCCGCTCTTTTTCCTCCCTCAGAATCCTTCTTATCCCAGGCCAGTAGGGGGTGCCTGTCTCCACCCAGGATCTTTGCCGGCGTGAACCTTCTTTACAATGAGCCCAGGAAGCTCTCTACCGCACCCGCTTGCCAAAAACGATGCCTCCTTGTCCCAAGAATCCCCAGACTGGTGGGGTCTGTGTAGACCGATGGGGATCAACACCCCCCCAGGCGCAGATGGCCCACCTGAACCTCCTAATGGTTCTTCCTATGGGCTTTGCAACTGGACCTCCCCAGTGCTTGCTGCCCCGCACTTCTCCCCCCAAAAGAACAGTGTCCTGGGACGCGGGATAGGGGGCGGCTTGTTCGCCGGAGCTGTTCTGGGCTGGAAACGGCCGTCGAGCCTCGGAGGAGGACGGGGTGAGGGCCAGGGCGGGAGACAGGGCCGGGGTGCGTACTTGTGATGGAGTCTCTGGGCAGGCGCACACTTCCAGCCACCTCTCCCGATGACCTCCAGCCGCGAAGGGCGAGCGGGCGGGGGCTGGGCTGCGGGCTCCGAAGAGCCTGCGGGGTTCGGGGAGGGCGGTTAGAAGTGGCCCGACGGACCCGCCGGGGACCGGGGCAGGTACTTGAACAGATACGGGCCGAAAATCGTCCCCGAGGGCGGGTGGGGCGAAACACCTCGGGAGGCGGCGCCGCACGGCTGAGCGCCGCTGCCCAGGGAATAGGACGGCGCTCCGCACCGCGAGCTGAGAGCACTTTCATAAATTTTGTATGGGAGGCGCTCCGTGAGCGGGGGCGGGGAGCGGGGAGGGAGGGAGGGAGGGAGATCGAGAGAGAAGGAGGGAGCAGGAAGGGAGGTGGGGAAGCCGGGGTGGGGGGAGGAAGGGAGGCGCCCCGCTCCGCCGCTCGCTCGGTCCTGCAAACGCGCGCCGGGCGCTTTCCCCGGAGCTCGGCGGTGCGCGCGAGCCGAGCGCCCTTTTGCAGCAGCCCAGGCGGCCGCTGCCCGAGGGGGCGGAGAGGAGGGGGCCGCGGCTGGACGGCTGGGGGCGGTGTCCCCCCCAAAACCGTCTGCAAAGTGCTTGGGGCGGCAGAAGCAGGCCGCCGGCTCCGTGGAGCCAGCCTTTCGCCCCGGGGCTTAAGCGAGCGCACGGGGTGGGTCGGTAGCGCCGCGGTTGCTAGCTGGCGCCGGTGCCCTCGGCGCGAGGCTTGGGGCTCATCATGCCCCAGCGGGGCCGGGCCGCCGGGCACAAGTGGATCCCAGGCTTGCCACCGCCTCGAAGCGCTCGGATTAGCTGCAGCTGGCGCCCAGGGATTTGAATCCGGATCCCGGGAGGGAGCGCGCCTAGGCCGACCTCGGAGCGGCAGCCCGGTGGCCAACATGCTTCGCAAAGGTGAGTTGGAACCACAGGGGCAAGTTGGAGGTGGATGCGCACGGGGCAGAGCCACGAGCCCGGGGAGCCATCGGCGCCGGGGATCTGGATCCGGGAAGCAGCCCCCAGCGAGCTGGCTGGCTTTGTCAGACGAACCCGATGAGGGGCTGCATCCCGAGCTCAGCTCACGTCTGTGGCTTTTTGCGAGACAAGGGTTTTATAGCTCGATGGTTGGAGTGGCCAGGCCTAGGGGGTCTGGCTCGAGAGGTCAGTCCGAGAAAGTGAGGAGCCTCGGGCTTTTATTTTACCGTATTTTTAAACAAGGAGCTGGCCTCCTGGGACCTTTGCTTTGCCATTATAAAGTTTTGCATTTGCAGGCTCCATCCATCCCCGGAGCGGGCACGCTCCCCGGCTGCTGCCCGTCCGGGTCCCTCCCGCGGTCAGTCCCCGCGCAGCTCCCGCGCTCTCCGCGCGCCCTAGCTCCACGGCAGGCGCAGCCGGGACGCGGACACCTTCCCAGCATTCCTGCTTTATATCCCCAGGGACAGGTTCTGAGCACCCAGCGACCGAGGGTGGGAAAGTGGCGATCGCCAGAAGTCTGGCTCCTCAAACTTTCTTTATGCCTGGATCAGAGGGACGCGATGGTGAAGGCCGTGCCAGCCGTGTGCGCAGCCAGCGCCGGGCTCAACTTGAAGAGAGCCGGCGACCACCTCCCCCCGACTCCCCCGCAGCCCGAGCGCGGCAAAGTTGGCTCCGGCGCCCGCCGGGGAAGTCCGGCCGCGCCCCCACGTGGCGGCCGCGCGGGGTGCTGTCCCTCGGGTCCGGGAGGGGCGGGTGACCACGCCGAAAACCCGCGGACCCGCCACTGCGCTCGGCACCTCCGCGTGGGCCTCTCTTCCCTCCCCGGTCCCCGCGGGCAGGTTGTGGCGTCCCGCTGGGACCCCTGGTTCCTGGCCTCGGCCGGGCGGCGGATGAACCGCGGTGCGGGCCGCCGGCTGCTCCGGCCCTGCGGGAGCCGCCGACCGAGGCGGGAGCTCAGGTAGCGGAGGGGCCTGATCCCTGCGCTCCGCGCTCCAGCCTTAATCCGCCCCTGTTTCCATGGCAACAGACCGAGAGGTGTCGTAAGCACAGGATTCTGACCTCACAGCAGGATGGGGAAGGAGAAAACGGGCAGGGGGAGGTGGCGGAAGAGATGGGGGGAAGCCGAGATGGGTGGAAGAGAAGCAGATAATGGGGAGATAGATGGAAGAGACCCAGATGAGCGGGTCAGACAGGTGGGTGAGGATGCCACGCCTTGTGTGGGAGCAGGAGAGTGGTGGTCCCACCTCTCGCCTGGGCTGGAGGCTAGGTCGCCCCGTAGTGTAGGAATAGACACAAACTTGTGTGTGACTTGTGCCCTCCACGTGGCCAGTGCGGTGCTCTATGGTGTGGGAAAGTCCGCAGTCGCTGGAGAAACTGCTTCCCCATGCCCCCCAGCTCCTCTCCCTGCAGAAAGGCATGGAAATTCCTTTCAGGAGATGAGCAGAGCTGGCCCGGATTTCTGCACACACGAGGGGTCTTTGCAGAGCCGAGGCCAGGCCCCAGCTTGGGCCTGGAATGTACAAACTTGCCCCAGTGGGAGACACTTCCTAGGCAGTTTTGAAAGGCTGCTATATCTGGGCCGCAGGTCTGAGATGGAGATTTAATAGAGAAAAACTGACATCTCATTTCCCTTTTGATCTTTTGTCTTTTGGCAGTTTGCAGTTAAAAATGAGCCACAAAGCACCCACAACACTTTATATGGTTTAGGTGCCCAGGGAAACTCCAGCAGTCTCCAGGACCTTTCTTGTATTCTTGCTAGTCAAAGGCCCAGCCCTAGAAAAACCCAGTGCATTCTGGGAGATGCTCCCTGGAGGAAAGCTCCTTACCCTCCTGAAGAGGTAGCCACTGGAGGCTTGGCAGTCACGGGTGTGTGTATGTGTGTGTGCACGCCTCTTGGGCTGTTTTTCCCTTTCTGCTAGGGAGAGAGAGGTTAGCTAGAGAGGTTCCATCAATAGAGGTTTGCATTTGGATTGGCCTGAGGGAAAGGGGGGGGGGGAGCCTATGTGGGCTGGTCTGAGCTTGGATGGCCTAGAGCCTGTGCTGGGACATTGTGGAGAAAAATTCTTTTTTGTTGTTGTTGTTGTTGTTTTGGTCCCTTTTTGGGCAGTTTTCTCTCTCAGCCTGTGATGTGGTAACCTTAGTTTTGTCTCTGCTGCACACATGTAGAGGACACTCAGATTCTCTGTGTGGGTTTTAGGTATATGTTGAAAGCCAAAAGTATCCCTCAGGCTACTGCCAAGGGAGGTGGCCATTGAAGTTTCTGTTTCTAGAATAGTTCCCAAAGGCTCTGAAGAGCAGTGTTACAGGATGGGTTGTTGCTTACCCAATGCAGAGCCCTGGACTTGAGTGAGTTTCATAGTTAATGATTTAGAAACAGGTTTGAAGGTGGAAGAAAGTACCCTTCCTGGGGAAAGAGGAATCAGTAGGCTTTGGACCATAACAGTCGTCTCTGTTTTCTGCTTGTCTTAATAAAGCTATTCCTGGCAGGTCATTTTGGAGCGTTGGGGGTACTGCCTTTATCTCTTAATAAATGGACTCCCCTGGCCACCATCTCTGTGAGCCAGAAGAACCCCAGTGGGATCTAACTGCTGACTATGCTGCTATCTGAAGGCTGGTGCAGCTGGCCCTGCCTGCATTTCTCTCTCCTCGCCTACCCTCGCAGAACCAAGGATATAAAAAGCAAACCTCTGGTCAAGAGACATGAGCAGTAACAGGGCAAGTGAGGCCCTGAGCCATCCACCGTCATCCAGGAAGGCTAGTGTTAGGGCAGCTGTGCCCCAGCACCCTGCTTCAGGGCCGGATCTATGGCTTTCATTTTTAGAGCTATAAAAACAATGCAAATCAAGACCTGCTGGGCCAATACAAAAGTCTTTCCCTAAAAGTTTTTTTTTTTTTGTCTTGTTAAGCAAGGAAATAGAGTGCTAAACAGGCTTTGTTAAGTGGCAGTCTAATAAATAATTTAAAATTGTGTAGCTGTCTTTCATTAGAATTTATCTGTACATCAACCACAAAAATCAGTCAAACACACTCATTTATAAGTTAATGCCATCCCTGAATAATTCAGCATGTGCTAGATTAACGCCTGCAACCAAGTAATATGTATTTTGTTCTCTTGGTTTCCGTAGCCAGATTGGCTGGCCTGGTAGTTGGACTGGGCTTCTCCTTTGTGGGGAGAAAGGAATCAGAAGGAGAAAAGGCACCTGGTGCTGTAAGGTGGCTGGTAGATTTCATCTAGGTTCCCTAGGTGATGGCAGCATCTTCTAGCGGGCTCCCTCTCTACATGTCTTTGAGATAACCAGGACTTGGAATTGTGGCCATTATGGCCTTTCTTAGCTCCAGTGGAGAGAAGAGAGAATGTGCCATGGATTGCCAAGATATTCTTTTCTACTGTGGAGAAAGTTTACTAGAAACATGAGATCTTTTCTCAAGAGGGCTGAGACATGAGGCTTTTTAGCCCAAGTTCAGGCACAGAAGTGGCATTTCAGTCTCCCCAGCCTGTTTTTGTCCCAACCTAGGAATGCGACCTGGTGAAATCAATGTCACCAAATGCTTCCTTCATTAGCTGCTCATGATCTGCCTTTCTTCCATAGCTCCTGATCCTTAACTCCAGAACAGAGCAACTGGGGCTGGGCGGATGGCTCAGTCGTTAAAGGGGCTTGCTTGCAGAAAAGAGGAGGAATTCTAGGGACACCCCAGCAGACAGAAGTTGCTAAGTAAAGCCCATGTGTGCATGTAATGTTCCAAAACAAAGGTGAGGGACAACAGTGAAGCGTGTGTCATCCCAGTGTCGTCCCCCCCCCCCCCAGCTCACACAACAGAGACACTGAGACACTGTGTTTTGGTCAAGTTCCTGTGTAACATCACAGGACCAATTCCTTGCTACAGTCTTCAGGTCCATTTTCTTTTTCTGTTTTATTTATTTATTTATTTGCAAGCCGAGGGAGATAGAAAAGAGACGAGAGAGAGAGAATGTGTGGCCAGGGCCTCCAGCCGCTGCAAACAAACTCCAGATGCATGCTCCACTTTGTGTAGCTTTAAGCGGGTACTGAGGAATTGAACTTGGGTCATTAGGCTTTGCAGGCAAGTGCCTTAACTGCTAAGCCGTTTTCTCCAGCCCCTTTTTATTTATTTGCACGTGTGCACTAGGGTCTCTTACCACTGCAAACAAATGCTCACTTGGCTTTATTTGATGTCTGGGGAATTGAACCCAGGCTGGTGGGCTTTGCAAGCAAGCACTTTAACCACAAAGCCATCTTTTTTTTTTATTTTATTTATTTTTTTTTACAAAGCCATCTTTTATGCTTTTCTTTTTAAGTGTTTTTGGGTTGGGGAAATAGCTCAGTGGTTAAAGGTGCTTGCTTGTAAAACCTGTTGGCCTGGGTTCTGTTCCTCGGTACTGACATAAAGCCAGATGCACAAAGTGGTGCATGCACCTGAAGTCTGTTTGCAGCATCAAAAGGCCCTGGTATGCCCATACTCTCTCTGCTCACAATAAAAAAAAATATATATATATATATATATATACATATATTTGGTTTTGATTTTGAGTTTTTTTTAAAATTTTTTATTTATTCATTCATTTTTTCAAGCAGAGAGAGAGAGAGAGAGAGAGAGAGAGAGAGAGAGAGAGAGAGAGAGAGAGAGAGAGAGCACCAGGGCCACCACCTTGTGGGTCTGGCTTATGTGGGACCTGAGGAATTGAACCCGGAGCCTTAGGCACTGGAAGCAAGTGCCTTAACCGCTGAGCCATCTCTCCAGCCCACAATAAAATATTTTTAAACATTCTTTCTTACTTTTTTCTTTTTTTAAGGGTTAGAAGGATTTTATTAGATTAAGAGAAGGGAAGATAAGAAAGTACAGAGAGCCCCTACCCATGAGAAGGCAGGATGGGTAGAGCCCCCTCTTTTTCTTTTTAAAAATATTGTTATTATTATTATTGGGGCTGAGAGATTCCTCAGTGGCTAAAGGCACTTGCTTGCAATGCCTGATGGCCTAGGTCTTGATTCCTGAGTACTCATATGCACAAAGCCAGATGCACAAAGTGGTGCATGCCTCTGGAGTTTGTCTGCAGTGGCAGAAGGCCCTGGTGCTCCCATTCTCTGTATGTGTGTCTTTTTGCTTGCAAATAAATAATGAAAATATTTATTTACTTGAGAGAGACAGAGACAGAGACACTGACAATGGGTGGGCCAGGATCTCTTGCAAACTAACTCTAGTGCATGTGCTACTTTGTACATCTGGCTTTATATGGGTACTGGGGAAGCGAACCTGTGCCAGTAGGCTTTGTAATCAAGCACCTTTAACAGCTGAGCCATCTCTTCAGCCCTCTTTTCTTCTTTAAAGTATTTTGTGTGTGTGTGGGCACACCAGGGTTCCTTGGTGCTGCTCACAAATGCCCTACTAGCATTATGTCTGGGCTGGGGAATTGAACCCAGGGCCAATAGGATTTTCAGTCAAGTGCTTGTAACCATTGAGCCATCTCCCCACTCCCAGGTCCATTTTCTAGAGGGAAAGTGTCCAGGGTTCCACCTCCCAGCAAGGGCACTGATTATACCACTGCAGGGATGAACCCCAGATCTGGACTCTGTCCCCAGCTCCAGCACTCAACACTGCTGTGGAAAGAATCAGAGCAGATGTGGATTTGGAGCCAAGAGAAGTTCTTGGCCAAGTGTGACCAGAGGAAGTCTCATGAGGATAAAGAAAAGGCAGGGAAGGGATAGGTGTTTGTCGCCTTGACCTGGGGCAGGGTTGACAACAGATGGGGCCTGAAGAAGGGGAGGTTTATGAAGTGAATCCACCACAAAGCTCTGGCCACATCTTTGGGATGGGGCCTGAGGAAGGACAGAGGAGTTGGTGCTGCTGACAAGATGAGGAGAGAGCAGGCATCTTGAAAGATGTCAAGAGCGGGTCTGTTTGGTACCATCTGCAGTGAAGTAGTATGGTTAAGGTTAAAACAGAGAGGAGATGACAGGGAGGGAACAGATGGCCGAGGAAGCAAAATAGCTGGCGAAACGGGAACAAAGCCTCCAGGGACAGCAGAAGGCAGGACCTCAGTGCTGAGTGCCGGAAGCAGCCCTTTCCCTGGGATGTGATGGCCAGGCCACTTTGTGTAGAAGTGAGTCAGGGAGCATGCTTGTAGTCCAGCACTCAGGGTTGAGGCAGGAGGATAAAGAATTTGAGACTAGCATGGACCATATAGTGAGACTGTCACAAGTCTCAAGTGTCAAGGCCAGCTAGCTGGGTGTGGTGGCGCACGCCTTTGATCCCAGCACTCAGGAGACAGGTAGGAGCATTGCTGTGAGTTTGAGGCCAGCCTGCAACTACAGAGTGAGTTCCAGGTTAGCATGGGCTAGAGTGAGACCCTACCTTGAAAGAAAAAAAAAAGGAAAGGAAAAGAGAAAAGTGAGTCAGGGACAGGAATAAGGGCAGAGGTCCCAACATGAAGGACCTCAGGAGCCATCAGCTTCCAGGCTAAGAGCCTGGTACAAGGACCTTCGTAGACATTGATGAGCAAGGCAAGAAGGAATGGTTTGGCTCAGTGACCATCACTAGAATGAGGCAAACTGCCTTGGATTCATAGTGCATGCCTGGAGGGGACTGATTGGAGGAGCTATGGGTGCCATCTGGGAATGGATTATTCTTCCCAACCTGCTTAGTTCCACTTGTACCATTCCTTGTCCACATCCTAAAAATGGCCATTCACATTTTCTGAGCACTTAGTATGGGTTAAGCTACATGTCTGATCTTACGTTCTCTCCACAACTACTCAAAGATCCAACCATGCTTATTTCCTTATTTATTTATTTATTTACTTATTTATTAATTTTTTTATTTATTTGCAAGCAGAGAGAGAGATAGAAAGAAGAGAGACAGGGCTGGGCATGGTGGCGCACGCCTTTAATCCCAGCACTCGGGAGGCAGAGGTAGGAGGATCACCATGAGTTCAAGGCCACCCTGAGACTACTTAGTGAATTCCAGGTCAGCCTGGACTAGAGCAAGACCCTACCTCGAAAAAAAAGAAAAAAGAAAGAAAGAAGAGAGACAGACAGAGAATAAGTGTGCCAGGGCTTCCAGATTCACGAGCCACTTTGTGCATCTGGGTTTTCATGGGTACTGGGGAATTGAACCCAGGTCTTTAAAGACGAGGAAACTGAGGCACAGACTTGGTCCTGGGTTCCCCAGCTGGCACACTAATCCATCAGATTTCAGCCCCAAGCCTGTCTGCAGAACCCACACTCTTTCCTCACACTCACTCCTAAGCTCCATTATCTCACGTGCCCATCTGCCTTGATTTCTATGACATTTGTTTTGCGGGGTCCTGCTGACTCATTTGTGTCCTGGTAGTTCCATGTACCCCCTTCCTGCTTTCCCCAAGGAGGCTTCCTGGCTGAGACCCAGAGTCCTGAGACACTGTCTCATGCCTCAGCTTTCATCTCCCCCACTTGTGTTACCTTCACTGCTGCTCTGGTCTATTCATCACCAATGAGGAGATGGACCACTGGGTCAGGAGCTCTCCTGTCTGCTTTCATAGCCCTGAGCTAGGCTGAAGGTTATGGCTGACTTGGGGCTGCACCCTGTATGGAGCCAGCCTTCCCCCACAGGCTGACATGGACTGGCCAACCCAGCCTCACTCCACACTGGTTGGTGGGTGGCTGTGAAACAGCATGCTTCCCCCTGTACCTGCCTTCTACCTCCCATGGCCCAGCCCTGTCCTGCCAGCCAGGATGGTATCTTCGAGACTCAGGGCTTCTCCTGTGCCCTTCCAGCCCCGGCAGTCCCTCATGAAGTGAGGCAGAGAATGTATTTGCTCTTGAGGTTTGGGAGAGCAGGATCCCACTCTTGAGTGCAGCTTTCCTCCATGGCATGAAGACACATCTGATCTAACAAGTACTGTGGGTGCTTCTGAGCCTGTGATTACTGTCTCATCAGTCAGTGAAGTTTGGAGACGAAACTGCAAACAGTCCCTGTTATCTGATTCATGAGAGTCACTCTGGAGGTTTCTGTGCTGGCACAGCAAGAGGGTTGGCACAAGGCATTGTGTGTGTGTGTGTGTGTGTGTGTGTGTGTGTGTGTGTGTGTGCGCGCACACACATATGCAGAAACGCACCTGCTGAGGATGCAACAGGCTTCCATGGTGTGCCTGTCAAAGGACCTCTGCTGCAGAGCAGAGCACGCTGGAGCAGCTGTTGGCACCCACCCCCTCCATCGACTACTCTGGCTTGGTGCCATGGCAGGATGGTGAGCCACTTGGTTGGGGGCTCCAGGAGTGGGTAGACCAGCACTCTGCGCACCACATATCAGGCACGAAGCTTGCTGAGTGGGTATGTGGCTCACCCTCTGGAGTGAGTGGGTGGGCACGACTCATCACATGTCTGCCAGAGGACAGACCACTGCAGCCCCCAGAGATGGGGCCGCTTGGCAGCTTACTGGCTCAATTCCAGAGGTTGGTAGCATCATGGTGACAATTACATTAGTTTGTAGGAACTAGACCCAAGTCTTCTCTGAGGCAGGAGGAAAACTGGATTTCCAACTCTCAGCCTGTGGAGGTGATATGAAAGTTTGTTTCTGCCTCCAAATCATCAGGGTAGGTTTTCCCATCTCTCTCTCTGGCCTCGGGAGCCAAACGATAGTAAAGGAGGCCTTTACATAGGCTTATAGAGAGAGATTCACGAGGCCCTTGGGGGGAAAATTGGCATTCTTCTTACAATGATTTATTTATAGGGCGATTGGATGATGGGATATGGAGGCCAAGGTGCCTCCATTAGTGAGAAGCACACGAGGCAGGAAGCCTTGCTCTGCATTTGACATTTAGTGGGGCGACTCCTACCAGGGAGCTGCTTTTTCTTTTAGAAGGTTTTGCCTTTAATGTTCTATTCATGGGCTTGTCTGAGCAGGCCTAGGGAAGAAAGAGCATGTGGTGAGATGGGCCGGAGACCGAGGCTGGCTCGCCTCAGGGGAGTTAGGACAGGGGAGGTCACTCAGTAGCCAGTGTGGCAGCTGGGGCCCGAGGGACACTGGAGGAGAATGCTCTGCTCGACTGCTGCGTCTTATTGCACGAGCTGCATGCGACCTGCTGTGCGTTTACTTTCTGGTCCATCTCTCCACGCCTTGCTGGGCTCTTTGACCCCAGCCGTGGGACAATCCTGGTGTTGGCCTTGCTGATACCTGTTTCTTTCTGAGGGACTGTGAGGTTATAGAAAGGACTTCACAGTTGGAGTTGTAGAACTGGGTTAAGTACCATCGCAGTGGCTGATTCTCTAGGACCCTGGGCACATCTCCTCTTTAAACCTCAGTTTACCAATCTGTAATAGGATTGGATTTATCTTCAAAATGCTTTTCAGCAGCAGAATTGTTTCTTCAAATGTTCCCCAGTGTGACAGCCCAGGATATACAATCCATAAATTCACATTATGGGTGGGGGCTCTGGTCAGAGCGGGGGAGGAGTTTTCTCCGCTGGCCTCACTGCCACCCTGTCTGCCCCCCTAGTTTCAAGACTCAAGAGTGCACTGTGGTCCCTCCTAGTAAGACAGTGTTCACTGGAAGGCTGCTAGTGTGTTGACAAGGAGGTCACTCCCTGTCTTTGAAGCATGGCATTTGAGTGCTGGCTTTGAGTGGGGTGCCTCCCTCTCTCACTGCACCCTTGTAACAGGTCAGCTCTGGCTCTTTGCACCTGAAGTCTCAGAAAGGGTTGTCTATGCACGCTGCCTCTTTGCTCCCACCTATCTCTCACCCCTCAACCTGGACTTTCGGGGCTCCCTTGGTTTGATCAGACACTAGTTCTCACCTGGGCCCACTGGTGGCTCTGGATTCAGTTGGTGGGACTGGTTCCAGTGACTTCCCTGAGGGCCACATCCTGGATCTCTACCTTATTGTAGCTGCTCCTTCTCAGCCTGCTTTGCTGGTTTTATCCTTCCTGCCATCCTGCAATATGGTGCCTCCCTAGGAAGTACCCTGTCTCCCCACACTGCTCTAGGGGGCTTCACCATGTCCATGGCTGTAATGGCCATTTTCTGACCCTTACATCCCATTCCGGACCAGATGCTGCTTCTGATGTCCACAGCCATCTGTCTAGCTGAAGCCCAGTTACCCAACTTATGCCTCCCTGGCCCCCTCAGGTCTAGGTGCCCACAGCTGTATCTCCACTGTTGCCCCTGGCTCTCAGCAAGCTGTTCCTTCCTCATTTCCCTCATCTTGGCATCTGGTATCACGGATCTTTCATGCCTTCCCCCAGCCCAAGAACTAGAATCACTGGTTGATCCCCTTTCTGCTTCCCCCTCCCCATAGGCCATCACTCTGTAGTGGAGTCCTGTTTTCTTCCCCTTGGGGGTCCTTTCATGTCTCCTCATACGCAGAAGCCTCCCTGCCTTCACCCAGGAAGGACTTTTCTCTGTGGCCAGATTCTACTGTGCTGTGTGCTCCCTGCCTCTCTCTGTCTCTCTCTCTCTCCTTTTTACCTTATTTTTCATTGTACATATTTATGGGGTACCATGTGATGTCTTGTCACTCTCTTCTTCCTTCAGGGGATGGCCCAGACTTCCTAGCCTGGCTGTCAAGCCCTCCCACCTCACCCCACCCACACATCCTCTCCCTCTCTCCACTCCCTGCTTTGAACTCTGAGCTCTAGGTCTACTCAACTTCTTTCCATCCCACTGAATTATGTTCCCTCTCATTTCTAAAGATTTGCACAAGCAAATCTGCCCAGAGTACTCCTAGCTGCCTCTTCCCTGTCACTCCCATTCAGATGGCAGCCTACACCTTGCTTCCTCCGGGGAATCCATTTGTGGGCTAGGGGAGGACTGGGCCTCCCTGGCATGGTACTCACTTTATTGCAGTTACTTCTTTATTTTGTTTTGTTTTCTGACTCTCTTGCCAGTGGCCATTCCAGCTTAATGAAGAAGCAGGTCACCACTCCCTCTGTTGTCCTTGTAAGCCCGCTCTCCACCCTGTGAAGTTGGCCTGTCCAAACTCAACAATGGGCTCTCACCTCCGCTTTGCTTCCAGTTAGGTTCAATTAGAGATGAGCCACCATGCGCTGTCTGTATCCCTCCACCAAAGATCACCCACAGATGTTCCCAGAGGTTCAGCCCGCAACAAGGAGTTAAACAAGTTGTTGATTTGGGAAGCAATCTTAGGGAGAGCCAGGAGGGGAACTGACAGAGAAAGCAAAAAGCCAAAGAAGGGCGCCTTGTCACACAGCTTCTCACTGTGGGCACCGAGGGACTTTGTGGGACAGTCTAGAATGCACACCTCCATTAGGTGACCTGGAGGGGGCGAGGGAGTGACCTGGCATAGTTAGACTCCACATTCCACCCTCACTAACCAGGCATGGCTCCCAGGCACTTTTGGTCTGCTGTCTTCTGCGGGGACCAGCGCTGCTGCTAGAGAAAGCCTCAAGCCAAGAAGCAGGGGGTTGGAAGGCAGGCTGTGGTGTGTCTAAATGGTTCAAGCTCAGACTGTGGACAGGCCCTGGCTGCATCAGCCAGCCAGCTCCTGCCAGCACTGCTCTCCTTAGCTCTCCCTGACTTCAGTAACAGCCTCCTCCCCTCCCTTCCCCCTCCCCTCCCCTCAGTGGATGGGTCTCTTAGAGACTCATTCCCTGGTCCTACCTTATATACTCAGCAAACCACTCAGTCCAAGGATGCTGTCTGTTTCCTGCAGAACCTGACTAAAACAGCATCTGGCACCAGATAAAATGCAGCACAGTGACATTCAGGAAATTGTGTTGAATCTATAAACTGATGCGTGTCTCTATGAGATGATTGGCTAATAAATGTCGACTGAATGATTCTACACAGAGGTTCAAATACAAGAACCTCAGTATGAAAATGTAATGTTTAAATTGTTTTGTTGCCATCAAATTAAACTCTGAAAAACTAGAGGTTTTATTTCGTTTGTTTGAGACAAGGTCTTTTTATGAGAGAGAGAGAGAGAGAGAGAGAGAGAGAGAGAGAGAGAGAGAGAGAGAGAGAGAGAGAGAGAGAGAGAGAGGAGAGCGCATATGCATGCTAGGGCCACTGCAAATAAATGCACTTCATGGATTTGACTTCATGTGGTTACTGTGGAATTTGAACCTAGACTGCAAGGCTTTGCAAGCGAGCACTGTTCACCACTGAGCCATCACCCCAGCCCTGAGACCAGGTCTCAATATGTTGCCCAGGCTGGCCTTGAACTCCTGGATTCAAGCGACCATCCTGTTTTAGTCTTCTGAGTCGCTGGGACTACATACACCTGGCTAAATTTAGAGCTTTTTTTTTTTTTTTTGAGAAAAATAGAGAAATTTCCAGGAGGCAGGAGGAAACTTTTTTCTTTTTTGAGAGGAGGCAGTGCCCAAGGAATCCCGCTGTGTGCCTTGGACAGGGTCCCCTGAATGCAGGAAAAGTAGCTCTGATTAGCTCCAAGTCAGAGAGGCTGGAGAAACGCATCTGCTGTGTGGCCCACAGAGACATCCGCTGGGCAGGCTCTGCGGGAGACCTGGGAGGGGAAAAGCCAACACTCTCATTTGGAAAGTTTAGCTTTGGACTTGGCAGATTTTTTTATGAAACAAAATTTGCACTATGGATTCCATGGCGAATGCAGACCTCTGGCGGGCACTCTGGGCTTCAGAGATCTGAACAGTTTAACGAGGCTGGACCAAACCTGAGGAGGTGAAATGACTCTCTGAGGCTGAGCTCAGGTGAGGCCTGGTGAGAGAAGACTCTCCCATCTGTGGGAAAGACTTGCTCCTTTGAACTGCTCCTCACCTCCCCTAGCAGGAGGGCTCCTCACTTGCTGCCCAGTGGTGGCCTGTGGTTTCAATAGAGAATCTGAGCAGAGGGAGAGAGGCAGGCACTGGGCCACAAGCAGAAAGAGGCTGCTAAGGGATACATTTTATCACCCTGTTGGATCTCGAGGTAGCCACTGGCTTGGGGTGGGCGAGTGCCTGTAGATAGTGGTTGTTTTATCTTTCTGTAACTGGCCCATGACAGTTAACTGCAGAGATTCAGCAGGGCTGCATTGGGAGTGGGAGAGTGTTGTGAGGAGATCAGTGACCAGGGCCTGCGCACCACCACCAGCGGCAGCGTCCAGGGAGAAGGTGCTTCACGCCACAGCCTCTCAGCAGTTCCTCTCCTGGCCTCTAATCTAAGCTCTGCCACCTTCTCCCAGTCTGC
>PVHP010030561.1:0-21632 GCA_004024765.1 Zapus hudsonius | reverse complement strand
AAAGCAGCCTTATTACTCACCCACCACGACTCAGGGAACTGAGCGGAAGAGGGGGCGGAAAGATTGTGAGAGCCATGGTGGGGGAGACGGTCCAGAGGCATAGCACCCATCAGTAACAACTGACTTGGGCCAGGAAGACCGGGATGAGTACTAAGATATACAGGATCCCTTGCCACAAGGACTAATACAGACAGCCCACAGAGGAGGATATACAACTGATCAGGGATGGGGAGGGGGGGAAGTGGGGAATTCGGGATAACAACGCATGGTTTGCCCACTAAATAATGTAACTCATTATGGATAATAAATATTAAAAAAAATTTCAAATCAAATGATGTAAGGCGTGCATAGTGGTTCACACCTTTAATCCCAGCACGTGGGAGGCACAGGTAGGAGGATTGCCATGAGTCTGAGGTTAGCCTGAGACTACATTGTGAATTCCAGGTTAGCCTGGGCTGGATCAAGACCCTTTCTCACAAAAACCAAAGGAGGGAGAGAGAGAAAGAGAGAGAGAGAGAGAGAGAGAGAGAGGGAGAGAGAGAGAGATAACAATTCTCACTACAAGCAAGGCTTTTATTAGCTTCATCCTTCACTGTCTTCAGAAAATTCCATCGTTTAGTCCTCAGAGTTCACAGGAAGACAGGCACCTCTCAGAACAGAACAGAAGGTTCCATGCTCAAAGCAGGCCTTTGTGCACTTGGGAAAGAAAGCGTGCCTCACAAACTTTCCCGGTTCTAGCCAATGGCTCTTTGTGTTACTTGAAGAATTGATCATTAAACTTTAAAATCATCTTTAAAAGTATAAAAACTTCTAAAACATGTGTGATTAATACAATTTGTTCATATTTTTAATTTAGCACACCAATGGAGAGTGATAAATCAAGCCAATCTGTCTGCTTCATTCCTTAACTGTTTCTCAAGAAATTGCATATGGAAATTTGCTGTAATATCTCAACACTTGGTTCAATCCTTACTGGTGGTTTTTAGTCAATAATGCATCACATTATCTTCATGATATCTTACATTATATGTAATACTCTGTGTGTAATATATTTACAAATACTCTACTAAAAAACTCCAACTGACTTTACATCATGTAAGCAACATATCATGATGGAAGGAACAAAGATTGGAGCAGGGCAGAGTTGGGAAAATGAAACTTTGCTAACTGCAGTGATTGCCCACAAACATTTGTGTCCTCGTGTGTAAATTCTTCTTGTCTGTAGAATAGGAATACTAGTACCCCACTGGCAGAGTTAGGGAAGTTACCTGAGGTCGTTAAGTGTTGGCATCCTAAAGTAGTTGTTCATAAGATAGGTTACCTTCTCCAGTAGCTTGAGCTGATGCTTTTGTCTTTCATGTACCTTCAGAGTCTTCACCCTGGCACTGGGTGGTAACTCTTCTTGTTTTCCTGATGTACTGACAAGACAGTTATTTCTGGTCTTTCACTTACTTCAAGTTTTAGTTTGGTCTGCCAGCTTAAGTTCAGCTATGACTACATTTTCTTTATCCTTATAAATAGAGAGAAAAGGAATTATGGAATGGGTTCAAGGATCAGAATAATAACTAGAGGGCTAGTGAGACGGCTCAGCAGTTAAGGCACTTGCCTCCAGTGCCTAAGGCCCTGGGTTCAATTCCCCAGGACCCAGATAAGCCAGACCCACAAGGTGGTGGCCCTGGTGTGCTCTCTCTCTCCTTGAAAATGAATAAATAAAATATTAAAAAAACAATAACTAGAAGTGTCTTTATCACCAAGAAAGCAAATATCAACTAGTACAGCCAAGGAGAAGTGCCCAGAGAGTAATTCACTCACCGGGTGTCATGATAACTGCTGTGTACTTGACCACTCCAAGTGCCTTCACCTATGGAATATAGTTTTTATTCCACTTATTTCTACATGTATGTTTGCTTCATATATTCATTGCCCACTGATCAATGCAAGATACTTGGTATAGCCAGAACCTTAGAGTTTTATCATTTCTTTTTGTTAAATACATTCAAAATGCTCTCTTCTAACCATTTAGATAAATAACGAATTGATGTCATTTACGTCCATCCTCATGTGTCACCAAATACCAAAATGTACTAGTCTTACCCAGCAATGACATTGTGCCGGCTGATCAACCTCTCCTGCTCCTGCATTTCTCCGAGCCTGCCAGGGCCTTTTAGCCACTGCCATTGAACTCCAGTTCCATGGGCCACATTGTGAATCTGGCTTTATGTAGGTACTGGGGAGTTGGACCAGGTTATTAGGCTTTGCAGGCAAGTGTCTTCACTGCTGTGTTATCTCTCCAGCCCTAGTTTTTGTTTTGTTTTGTTTTTATGGCTGAACCGTATTTCATAGTGTAGATGCACCACTTTTCTTGGACCACTTTAACGTTAACCTTTCCCCATTCTTGGCACAATTTCTTCTTTAATTATACATTTGATTCCTTTGCTGTTTCCTGGGCCCAGAGTGCCTCCCTTTCCTTCTCTCTCCTCACCTTCCTCCGTGTATCTAAAGCCTGCTCATCTTCCCAGGATATTCCTGATCCATTGTTTATGTCCTCCTCTGAGTGTCTTGGTCTCTAAATTTGTGAAATTGACATGATAATTTTATCTGTGCCTCAAGATTCTGGTGGAGACTCAATATTCCAACATAGATTACAACATGGAGCTCTTGTATTACCCACAGTCTACCGTCATTCCCATCCTCACTCTTCTTTGTCACCGTTGGGTGTCTCCAGCATTTTTTGTGTGCTTTGATTTTGCATTTCCCATATTCTGTCTGAGGAAACTTCACGTGTTTCCTAGATCACAACCTGCATTACCATGTAGGTAGTCAGAGAGTACCTCTCTCCTGCCATGTAAACAGGGCCTGATCCAGTGCCTGGCAAACAGTGGGCACCTATTTTATATTACTTGAAAACAAATCTAGAGGAAAAAAATATAGTCCATCTTTGTCTGTGGTTTAAATTTAGCAGTTCTCACTAGGAATGGCCTATGCAATGTGGTTAAAGAGGATTATCTCTGTTGTCTTTCCTTTATTAAGGATTTCATAGTAAGTTATCTTTTCCTTTACAAAGTTGGCCCTAGATATCAAGAATTCGAGGGAAAAATTATGATAGCACAAACATGGATTTCCTGGGCTCTCTTCTCTCAAGCAGGAGTCTCACAATGGGAATTAGTGAAGCACCTTGGGAGACTCATCCAGTCTTGTGACCTCTCACCCCAGGACCCTGAAGTTTGAGGCTATAGTTTCATAGGGGGCTATTTGCTTTTTTTTTTTTTTTTTTTTTTTTTTTTTGAGAAAACTGCTTGCCTATACCCATTTTGTTGAAACTCAGTTTGGGAGTTTGACATTAGGTTCAAGAACCAATGTCACACATAGAGAAATCATCTGTGCCCTGATTAGTATGTCCTTGCTAGCCTGAATTTTAGAGCTTGAAGTCAGCTTGAATTCAGCTTCATAGGCAGAGCTGTGTCATTCAGTGCTGCTGCTTCTGGAGGGATTTAGGAGAACCTGGCTTAGTTGGAAGGGATGTTCCTCCAGCTCAGGACTTCCAGGGACTGGGGTTTACCATGGGAGGTGGGGAGAGACTGCTGTCTGCATCTGAGGATGCAGCGATCTTGCACTGGCAAAGTTCCTTCCCATGAAAACTGCTAAGGAGAACCACTCAGCTTCAGTCCTTGGGCTTCCTCAAAGCTTTGGCATCAAGATTCTCCTTGAAACCCACAGATTCTCCTATGAAACCAGAAGAAAACTAGTCAGCTGCTCTCCCAGTAAATAAGCCAGAAATTCCAGTATCAAAATGGGTCCCAGAGAAAAGCCTTGATGCTGCTGGATGTGAAATCAGTCAAGCCATTAAGACTTCAATGTCTGTGAGATGAGATTCCCTCCAGTTATACCCAAGCGTTAGTGAGGTTTTGCTAAATGTCTTAGCTGGTTTGGAAGCTGAGTAGGGAACTAACTGCCATAGCTTTCCCATGCCTGCTTCCACTCCTTTACCCATCTTCTCCAAGACCAGTGTTCTGGCTGCTATTCAAAGAAGACTTGAAATCTACAAAATCCATAAGATAATTGGTGGCAAATGAGAAATGATCCACAGCAGAAGAGAAAGTAATGACCTGGAACAGGTCAACAAGGTTATATAACATGCTTCCTACCTGGATAGCAAGAAGCCCTCACCTGGTGGGTGTGGGAAAGGTTTGCTTAGCTCTGTTTAGACACTGAATTATATTACTTTGTGTGCTGCTTTGAATGTGAATGTAATTTCCCTCTCCCCCAACATGGCTCTTACAATCTTTCTGCCACCTCTTCCGCTCAGGTCCCTGAGTCATGGTGGGTGAGTTTTAAGTCTGCTTTATGGTTGAAATCTTAAGTATCTCTGGATCTTTGCCCTGGGTTGTGTTGGGTATCATTGGTGTCTGTCTCCATTGGCCTTTCATGGGTTGTCAGACTTGCTGTGGTGATTAGTCTCCTCTTTGACTCATCGCTTTCTTGCAGGTTTCATTTGGGGCCTATGTGAAGGCCAGGGGTTGTTTGTCTCCTATCAGTATGTCAGCCATCATCCAATGTCTTATTGGTATGATTGAGTTGTCCCTGGCTCTTTCAATGCCTTCTGAAAAATACAGAATTTCCATCAGAGAGTGAGATCAATATAGGTTAAATGAGACAAACCTTGCTATTTTGGCTAGATTCTAATGAGTGTAGCCTCTCTGTAGCTCTCTGTTATTGGGAATTTCTCCTAGGAGCCCAGATTCTTGGTTCCCATAGGATTTTGCCATGGATCCCAGTTCCAGTTAAGGGTTCCTTGCCTGAGGTTTTTTTGATTATGCTTGCCACTTAAGTCTCCAGAAGCCTGCTGGATGAGGTGTACCTGGAAGACAGATCTTCCTACAATGTGTGGAGAGCTCTGGCTATTCATGTTTGATAGCTATTGGTCTCTCTCTCCTCTCTCTTTCTCCTTTCCTCTCCTCCCCCCCCCCCAACACTGTGGATGCTGGAGTGAGCCAGCTTCCTCCACTGTGACGGAACTCCTCCCATAAGTGGCTTCTTCTAGTCACGTGCCTGTCCAGCAACAAGAAAATAATTGTGACACCTTAGCTGTTTTTTAAACAATGAACTCAATCTCATTACTTTAATGATTAATTAAAAAGACATGATTCTTTCGTGTGTCTTATCTCTAATCAACCCTTAAAGCTTTCCCTTGATTTATGACTCTGACTTTGACTTTGATTTGTCCAGATGAAGGTGATCTTTCATGCTTTGAAACATGACCAAAGGCACAGATGTAAACAAAGAACATTCAGTGATCTTCCATCATTTCCGAGTCCAGAAAGCTTTTGGAATACAACAACAACCCAGATGATTCATTAAGAGATGTCATGCTGGCATAATGACATTCGACCACAACTATAGCTAACAAAGTAGTCAATATAGGAAACGGCCAGGAAGGGGAAAAATTCTTGGAAAAGTACATAAGATAATTCTGCACCGACTCCACCCAGTCTTGGAAGTCAAGGGAGATGGTGTTACTTGATGTTTGGTAGTTACTTCAAAACAAGGACACTGGCATCTTATTCCACAGAAGTGTGTCTTCTTGACCACTGAGTGTGGTGACGTATCCCAAAGCAGTGCAAAGACTATTGGCTCAATGTGGGATGAGGAGACATAATATGAGGTAGCAGTGTTCCTTCCCCCCAAAATTATGTGCTTGTGAAGAATGAAAGATGACTCTTCTCTTCCTTCATGCTCTCCAGAACTGGGGTCACAGAGGTTGTAGACTTCTGTGAACCTCCACAGCATGGAAATTAAAGAATCTGTAGATAATGGCATATTACTCCTGCTGGCATCAGCATTCCAGAAAAACACACTTGTGTAATGGGGAAGCCTGGGTTTGGGGGAGACAATCAACAGCTTTCAAATTTGGCCAAATTTTCCACTCAGTGAGGGGGAGCCCTTGTCTGGAACATGGGTTGCAGGGCAATAGGCACCAGATCCCGTACTCTTGGGCTCCCAAGACAAGATACAATATGGGAGTGATTGACAGGGAGGCTACTAAAAATAGAATCTAGGTAATCCAGAATGGTGTATATTTGTTAACCTTCACTGACCTCACTCTCCGATGGAGATTATGTTTTTCAGGATGCAATAAGAGAGCTGGGGCCTATCTAACCCTTCCAACCACCCGTACGCTAATAGCTGAGATCCTGGCAAGAGAGGGGCCACCACAGTCATATCGTGGAGGAGCCATATGGAACCCCACAGAGAATGATGGGATGAACCAGTGGGACCCACAGCCACAGACATTCAATCAACATAGGATAAGCCAGTGAGACAGAAACCAACAATTTTTGACACAAAGACCCCTAAGCTCACATTAAAGCAGCATTAATACTCTTCCACCAGGACTCAGGGAACTGAGCAGAAGAGGGGGCGGAAAGATTGTGAGAGCCGTGGTGGGGGAGATTATTCACAGGCATGGCACCCCTCAGTAACAACATACTAGGGCCAAGAGAACCTGGCCGAATACTAGGCTATCCATGGTCCCCTGTCACAAGGACTGATCCAGACGACCCACGGAGGAGGATATCCAGCTGATTGGGGAAGGGGGAGGGGGAGCATCAGAGAATTGGGGATAACAACTCATTGTTTGCCCACTAAATAATGTAACTCATTATGGACAATAAAAAAATTTTAAAAAAAGAATTAATCATGCCTGGCATGGTGGTGCACCCCTGCAGTCCCAGTACTTGGGAGGCAGAAGCAGAAATATTGCTGCATATTTAAGACCAGCCTGATCCACATAACAAGTTCTGATCCAATCAGGATTACACAGAGACTCTGCTCAAATAAGCAAAAGACAAATAACAGTAACAAAACAATAATGTCTCATTGGTAGCCAGAGCTTATTGAAGAAATTGTCAGTCATGCCAGAACTTTCAAGTAATAAACTAGAACAATGGTGATCATTTTAGGAAAGGGAAAGAAGCTTCTCTGAACAGGTGTGCAAAGGGAAATCTCATTTTCCCTCAGACCCTCCATTCTTCATTATCATCCCCAGTAGTAAAAGCCGAAGTATACGGGTGAGATGATTCACCCAAGTGCATGTGACTCTTCCATACAGCAGAAAAGAGTACTTAAAATTCTAAATGTAAAATATAATGTTTTGAGGCAGTGCCATGAAAGATGTGGAATTCAGCATCTTTTCTACAGAGCAGATTGTCAAACTGCATGCCACAGGAAACATCTAGGCCAGTGTGTCTTTATGTATTATGTATTAAGTGTTATGATTATGTGTGGCATGTGATCTAAAGCTAGTCTTCCCATTTTTAAATGTTAAATGAAAAAAAAAAGTATAAAGAGGTTCCATGTCTGGGTTGGTGGGCCTACATCCCAGCAAAACTGTCATAAATAGTGAACAATATTAAAATTTTAAAAAAGAACCTTTTAAAGCTGCTGGAAGTTGTCTTAATGGCATGTGCCAAATGAACCAACTGATGGTTGGTATGTTTGTTTCTTTTTTGTATAATGGTCTTATACGTTAGCCCAGGCTAGCCTAGAATATACTGTGTAGCTCAAGCTGGCTTGGATCTCCTGGCTACTCTGCTGCCTCAGGCTCCCAAGTACTGAGATTAGAAGTGAGAGCCACCACTCCCAGCTATAGGAGTCTGTGGTAAACCACCTTCCTCTTTATCCATTCACCCTCCTAGTCATACTTTACAGAAAATTTCCTCCATATAAATATGACCCCAAAACAAGGCTGCCTCTTTTCTCACATGTCAGGGAATATGCCATCTCACCAGGCAAGGCAGACCATGGCACTACTCATGTGCTCTGTCTCCAAACTTCTACATCCCTTCCTGACAAGTGCGGCACAGAGGGTGTGGTAGTGAGAATCATGTCCCCCATAGACTCAGGTGCTTTGTTAAAGCTTGTAACCTGGGTCCCAGCTCTCTGACTGGAGGAGGTGTTGTTGGAAATGGATGCTGGATTCCAACCCAAAGGTGTGCTTGTGGGCGGATCTGAATTCCAACCCAGAGGTATACAGAGAAGCTTGAGCTCTATAGGGGTCCTGCTTGCTGCCATTTTTTTTTGTTTGCTGCTTTTTTGTGTTGCTGGTGGTTTTTCTCTCTGCTTGGATTTATGAAGAGGAGTCAGCTTCTTCCAGCATCTATGGATCTGCAAACTTGAAGTAAATCTCCTCCTCTAGTAAACTGTTTCTGGTTTGGGGGCTCATTCTAGCAACATGCGGCTCTCTACAAAATAAGGTTGTCTTTCTCTACTCAGTACCCCACTCTTACAGGTGGCAATATTAGTGAAGATTACCTAGATTTCTACATGTAAACACTGAAAACAACAAGCTAAACCCAAAGCAACCAGACTGGAGGACAAAAGAGCTAGAGAAAAATTAATAATTAAAAAAACACTTAAGTGAAAAGTAAATAGAGACAGAATTGATTTCTATGAAAATTAACAAAATCTAACTAGACTAACAATGCAAGGACAGAAAACTTATTTCATAAAAGTCGAGATGAAAGAAAGCATTGCCACCAAACTTGTATTATCGATTTGAGGAAATGGAAGGACATGCAACTAACAACTGCATGCAAAAAATGAGATTTATTGATGAAATGTGTAAATCTGTAAGACACGTGATGAACAAAGCCAATTAAGAAGGATTGGCAAAATGTAATAGCTGTCTTGCAAGTATAAAGACTAAACATAGCTCAGCATCCAGACTAGAACTAGTACTTAGTGGAGGCCAGAGAACCATGAACTCAATCAGCTTGAGCTATCCAGTGAGTTCAAGGTCAGCCTGGACCACACAATGGGATCCTGCATCAACAACAACAAAAAAGAAACATACAAAAATAATCAGCACGGGCTGGAAAGATGGCTCAGCGGTTAAGGCACTTGCCTCCAGTGCCTAAGGCCCCGGGTTCAATTCCCCAGGACCCACATAAGCCAGACCCACAAGGTGGTGGCCCTGGTTCTCTCTCTCTCTCTCTCTCTCTCTCTCTCTCTCTCTCTCTCTCTCTCTCTCTCTCTCTCTCTGCTTGAAAATGAATAAATAAAATATTAAAAAAATAATAACCAGCAAAACACATGATAACCAGGCCAAATAGTATCCCATTCTGTATATATAGCACATTTATCATACAAAAATTAGGGTTCATCACGGCATTTTCAAACAACTTTTGTTTCCCATTCCTCCACCTCCATCTTGTCTTAGGCTCTTCCCCAGAAACGTAGCCTTTCTGCTTTCACCCCACATATTCATTTCACCCTCTTCTTCTTAGCACCTCTCATGGGCTCCTGTACTGGGTGTCTTATCTGCTTCACTACATATACACAAGCATCAAAATTAGGGTCCACGTAGGAGTGGGAAAGTGCAATTTTTGTCTTTATAAACATGGGTTGCCTTACTTAATATAATTTTTCCAAGTTCCTCCATTTTCTGTAAATTTCACTTCATTTTTCTTTACAGCTGAGCAAAAATCCATTATGTACATGTACCACATTGTCTTTATGTAAATATCTTTTGGTGGGCATCTAAGTTAATTTCATTTCCTGCTATTGTACCGCATTTTTTTACCAATTCATCTATTCATGAACACATGTTATGAGACCTTGGGGTGTCTTTGGAAGTGACAGACCCTTTCTAAGTTCTTGGTTGGGCAGTAACTCAGGAGTCAGGGTGCCAGACACTCACAGCCACACAAAACTTTCACTGAGTTAGCAGCCTCTAAGTTCTTGCCTTATGAATTCAAAGAGTGAAATCCATGGATCACAGAAGGTGAAGTTTAGAAAGATTTTATTATAGGGCTTAAGAGAAGGAAAGGAGGAAGAGCTTCTGCTGTAAAGTGGGAGGGGTCTATGGAAATGGGGCAATATACCCAACATCTCTAACGGTGATATTTTCTGGGAATTTGCTGGATGTAGGCTGAGTTGGACATTCAACCCCCCCCATGCCATGTGTCTAGGGTAATCTTCTGACATTTCTGGTTTCCAGCAAGGTGGAGGCGATGAGAACACTTTAGGAAAAACCAGATCCCATGCCATATGTTTAGGTATCTAGAAATTGTATTCACATCCTCCAGTAAGTCAGATTTTAAGGGAAAAAGATTTAAAAAAAAAAACAAATTCCCCACCCATATAATCTCATGGGCACCACTGATTTAACTCCTAAAGTGCCTCATTAAGTTGAAGCCATACCATGGCTATTTCCAATGTATATTTCTAAGTAATACAATGAAAAATCTAAAATTTAAATTAAATAATTACTTTCATTTACAGAGTATCAAGAATAATTAGTTGCCAAATGATAATTTTAAGCAAAAAGTACAAATTTACATTGTGAAGGCTACATAACATTGTTGAGAGAAGTTAGAGGTAAATAAATCAATCAGAATATAATAATTGATCTATAGTTTCAATGGATTCCTTGCTAGAATTCCAGGTGTCTTTTTTCCAGAAATTAAGCTGATTCCAAAATTTATATGTAAACTTAAGATTCCTATCATATCCAAAGCAATCGTAAAAAGGAGAGCAAATTTAGAGGATTCACACTTCTTCATTCTAAAATTTTCTGCATCACCCAATTAGTAATTCTATGTGATAATGACTCGTGACTAAACACAGAGATCAATACAATAAGAGGAGAAAATAAAAAGGATGAGTCCATTGCATTAGATCACTTTTCAGGAGTACAATGAAACACTTGACCCATGCTGCTAATGAAGAAGAGGTTGGTTTGGCTCACCATTGTGCAGCTGATCAGGCAATGTAGTACAGACTCTGCAGAGAGCCAGCCCTTGGTAACATTGCCTCTTGGAAGACAGCAAGGAAGTTGCACATCAAAACAGGGAAGTAGAGGCCAGACTTCTCCTTTTAGATCAACCCTCCCATGAGAAGCAAGGAGTTCAATAAGAACTACCTTCTGAAAGCATGCCTCATGGACCTAAGAACCTCACACAATAGACTCCACTTCATGTGTGTGTGTAATATGTGCGCATGCATAGAAATGTCAATCCAGTGTCACTCCTTGGGGCTTGTCCACTTTTAAATATGTTTAAATTAATATCTTTATCATGAATAATTATATGTATTGTATGAGCAAATCTTGTGATGGTGTCCCCATTTCCCTCCTCTCTGTCCCCTACCCACTGGGGTCCTTCCTCAGTGTGTATACTGGATCTGTCCATAGTTTAGGGAGTTATGAACTGCACCAGAGGCAGCCAGTTTTTTTTTCTTCCCCCTTTGTGCATTGTTGCTGAGGAGGGCAGGGCAATATCTCTGGATATTCTCCCTCACCATGACTCTTACATCCTCTTCTTCTCAGTTCCAAGTCATGGTGGGTGAGTCTGCTTTATTGTTGAGATCATAAGTGTCTCTGCTTTAGGTTGTATTGGGTATTGTTGGTGTCTGTCTCCATTGATTATTTTCATGGATTATCAGACTTGCTGTGGTGATTGGCTTCCTCACTTTCTCATAGGTTTCATTTGGACCCTGTGTGATAGGGCAGAGGTGGTTCATCTCCTGCCAGGATGTCAACCATCATCCCATGTCTTCCTTTCATTGGCCTGAAATTCATTAAGTAAGCTAGACTGGCTAGCCAATGAGCCCCAGATATCTATCTGCCTGATTCCGCCTCCTCAATTCTGGGAAGATATGTGTCCCAGAACATCTGGGCTTTAAGAACTGGGATTTTGGAGATGGAACTGAAGACCTTGCAAGCACTTTACTGCCTAAGCTATCACCAGCCCTAGGTCCATTTTCTTCAAGACTCTCTCATCTTCAATAGCACCACTATAGAGATCAACGTCTCAGCGTATTAACCACTGGGGAAGGGTATGTAAATCATATTCAAATTATAGTGTCTTGACTAAATCATGTAAACAGCATCAATGAGAAATAACATTCTTATCAATAAATCTGGATAAAGGAACAATTAGATATCTACATGCAGAATACAGTTGGAATGAAGGATTACACAGTGATAGCACATGCATCTAATATGTGTGAGGCCCTGTGCTCTGGCCTCAGCACCTCAAAAATAAGAAAGAAGAGAAGAAAGAGGGGGAGGGAGGAAAGGAGAAAAGAAGGGAAGGAGAAAGGAGGGAGGGAGGGATAGTAAATTGAATGCTTGGCTTCCATACATGAAAATTAACTCAGTGGATTTTTTAATGCCTCTAAATGTAGGAGTTAAAGCTATGTCATCATCTTCCTGGTCACTAGGAAATAGTTTCTTATATAAGTATAAACAATAAAAAATACATTAGATGTTATCAAAATTAAAGCTTCTGTACTTCAAATGAAAACAGGCTACACAGAATGGGATATAATGCTTATGTGTCACATACCTGTCTTGCATTACAAATGTATTACAAACTTTTAACAATCTAATATAATAATATAATATAATAACCCAATCATAAGATAAGGAATATTATTTAAAGTGCCATTGGGTCCAGACAGACATTTCTCCAAGGAAGAAGATGCTGATCATCTAGGTATTAAAGAAGTATAAATCAAAGCAATAATGAGATATCACTTCATACTGCATGCGGTGCTTTAAAAGGAAATGTATGTCCCTATAGCCTTAGGTTATTTTTTTCCCATTAGGTATTTTGATTAAGCTTCCTACTTAATCTTCAGCAGGGAGAGCTGTGCTGGAGGAGGTGTGTCAATGGGGGCAGATCTTGAAATACAGCCCTACTAGGTATGTAGAAAACCAGCTTGAGCTCTGGCTCTTCCTGCTTGCCAAGAAGTGTTGGTTTTGTCTCTTTGCAGTGGATGTATGCTAATGTGAGTGAGCCAGCTTCTTCTGCCATGATGAAGCTTCCTCTGGAATTGGTAAACCCGAAATAAACCCTCCCATAAGCTACTTCTGGTTGGATGTTTGCCCCAGCAATGAGGGGGTAACTGCAATACCTACTAAGATCACTGTAATAAAAAAATAATAATAACTAGTGTTAGAAAGGATATAAAGAAACTGTAACTTAAATACACTGCTAGTAAGAATTAATATGGTGCAGTTGTCTTGGAAAATGATTTATTCCTTAATCCAGATTTATATATATATATATATATATATATATATATATAACCTTGAAATACACTCTAAGGTACTCAAAGGTTTAAGGAGAGACCTGAAAGTATATGTCAATGCACGCAGGCACACATGCACATGCATGCACACTCTCATACAAACTTGCATGCACATATTGAAAGTATTATTTGTAATAGCAAAAATGGTAACAATCCTAGTGTTCATCAAGTGATGAATTGATAAATGGAATGAAGAATATTACTGACAACAAAATGAAATTTAAACCAATATATTGCATGTAAGTTTGCATGCATTCTATTAAATGATGGAGGCCAGCTACAGAAGTCAGGTGTGCCATAGATTATACAATTCCATTGGTATGAAATACCCAGGACAAGTAAATACAAAGTATATTAGTGGTTCCTACAGTGTCTGAGTTAATCCAAGGAGTGTAGAGAAGGGCCAGGATGATTTGAGGCTATATGTACACGAGTCTTAATTTGGAAGGCCTCTATGTGGCAACATCAAACGCCAGATCATCAGGGAAGCATATTAACTGTGAGGATCTGAAATCTCAAATTCTTAAAAATCATGTCTAATAGAGGGAAATGAAGGCATACTCATAATTATGTTTCAGTGTCATACTACCAGCCTGATGAAGCATTGGAAATGTCAAACATCTGCTGAACTAGACTAACGACGGCATCCCTTTTATTTACTTTCAAAAGGCCATAATATGATGACTGGAGGAAGTGAACGAAACACGTAAAGATGTGTCCAACGTTAAGGACAGAAACATACAAGATAAAAAAAACCTTCCAAGGCAGCTGTGACGAATGACATCTCTGCAACTCAGTCTGAGAAGCAGCTGTAATAATTCAGAGAACTTATTTAGCGTCAGGAAAACACTGCTGGGGAATGATGGAAGGGTTTGGCAGGAGAGATTGTCAAAAGCCTGGCATCAGTCACTGTTAAGTGTGGCGTCTCTCCTGATTACATGCACCCTGCAGCGAGCCTGCCAAAACAGATCTCTGATGCCACAGTGACATGCTGATGGGGAGCTGTGAGGATGATGGATGAAGTGGCTCCTGCAGGTGGGACTAGATGGAGCGGAGCTGTTGTTTCTGAGGCTTTGGATGCACGGGAACTCTCCTGGTGCTGAGTCCTTGCAGCTAAATGTACACTGGGGAAACTGAAGATGCCCTGTGACTTGGGTTTCTGGGTGAGATTATCTGTAGTTTTAGGGAAACATGCAAATGCTTGCAATAGCTAAATTATTCCAAGGACAGACAATAAGAACTCTTGGAATTTTCTCATCCAGATCTATTATTGTGTTTTCTTTATGTTTTATCATGAGCACCAGATTGAAAGCAAATGCCATATTTTGGCAGGCATTGGCATGTTACCTACTGCATGCGGCATTTCCAACCACACAGTAACTACACTAAGAAGCAACTAGCAACCAATGTATGGCTGAGCAAACGAGGCTCAGATCTCTGCTGAAATTTAGAGAGGTTAGACACCTCTGACTAGCCTCAGCCCACTTTCTCACACCCCACCTCTCAAAAAGATGAAAAATATTCTAGATGCTGGGTTTAGTAAGAGCTTCTGTAACAAGCAGATCAGCAGGGATTCCTTAGTTTGGAACTCATCATTTTGAACAATTGGATTTCGTATGGATATGACAACTCAAAAATAATATTTCTTTTGCTTACTGCCAACTCCAGTGGGGGATCTGATCAAATCCTACATTGGCAGAAGAGCAAGGACAGATACCTCCCAATTGTTCATCACATTCACCATGTTCTAGAATCAATGTTGTCCAAGAAAAACTATCACAAATGCTAGTCATATCATGTGACTTTAATCAACCCAGTAGCCACATTGTTTAAATAAAAAGAAACATGGAATTTAATTATATGTTTAATTTTTCCTATTATATCCAAACTCTACCTTTTCAGCATATAATCCATATGAAAAGGTATTTTATTTTCTATATTATTTGTTTGAAATTGGATGAAGGGAAAGGAAGGAAAGGCTGCCATCTGATCCTTTGTGGGAGCAGAACCTCACCTCACCGTGATTTCGGCCCAGTGGTTCTGATTTCAGGGTTGTGACTTTCTCTTAAGCCTCCTCATTTGTGATGGTGCATCTCAGGGCACTCTCACTGTGCTCAGCAGGAGAAAAAAGCCTTCATTCTCTAACTGCCAACAACATTTAAAAGTGTGGAGAGCAGGGTTGAAAAGGGAACTGTCTACAGAGTAAAATTATTTACCTGGCCCCACGACCCATGTATTAGTCAATATTTAAATTCTTAGAAAGATAAAAGCAACAGAGTGGAGACAAAGGTTCCTGGTGACACTGAGCCCAGAGGCTCATGTAAAGGCAGTACTTTCAGTGAGGTGAGTGTACATGCAAAAGAATGTGCTTGCTTGACTCACATAAGGGCTCTGCACGGAATCAGCCAGGATCCAGAGCCATCCTTCAGGTTCTGCTTTTCATTCCCAATCCCCACCATCTAGTAATTCAAGAAATAAACAAATGATCAGAACTCAGATGGAGAGAAGTGACAATGTAGATTCTTTCATAAGAGTACTGGCACAGGTAAAAGGGAACAAGCCAGCGATAAAATAAGTCAGAGGAGCACCTGCAAAAGCAGCACCGAGTCCAGAAATCAGAAACTGTGATGGGAATTGCATAGTTAAACTGCCCTTCAGGCATCGCTTAGGAAATTTATAACACCAAGGATAACCCACTCTGGAGATCAAGATGTAAATTGGCTGACTCAAAGAGGAGTAAGGAGGAAAGCCAACAAATATGTGCTGAACTGTGTCTCCACCTACCTCTCTCCAGGAAAAAAAATAAAAAAGATATGCTGCTGGTCTGGTGTGGTGGTGTGTGCCTCCAATCACTCAGGAGGCAGAAGTAAGAGACCACCAGTGAGTTGAAGGCCAGCCTGGAGCTACACAGTGAGTTGCAGGTCAGCCTAAAATGAGACCCTGTCTTGATAAAGCCAAAAAACAAAAAATGCTAAATTCCTTATTCTTCAGGCCTGTGAATATGTACAAAACAAAGTTGCTTTGAATATAATTAAATGAGGTTATACTAGAGTAGGAGAGGCCCTTAATCTAATAGATTGTCCTTATAAGAAGAGGAAAATTGGACAAAAATGGAGAGCCGAGTATGCCATGCAGAAACTGACATGGAGGCAGAGACTAGCCAGGAGTGTGCAGGCTTCCAGGAACTGGAAGAGACAAGGAAGGGCCCTCCCCCAGAAGCCTTGTACCAGTTGGTATCGGCTCTACCACACCCTCACTTTAGACTTCCAGCCTCCACATCTTTGAGCAAAGTTCCCGATGTATAGACATCAATGGAATGAACTTTAGGAATGCAGCCAGAAGAAGTGAATGCAAGACCCGTGAACACATACCACCCTTGAAAGAAGAAAAATCAACTTCCAGAGGACTCCAAAGACAAACACCAAAGCATACATATGAACATTTCAGTAATGGTGTGCACCCTCTAGAAATGCAGGCAGCTGGGCTCTAGGATCAAAAGCAATGAAATGAAAAAAGACTAAGTGAAGAGTAGATGGTTATGGGCTGGAGACCTGGTTCAATGCTTAAAGGCACTTCATGTGAAGTCTAATGGCCTGGGTTTCATTCCCCAGCACCTACATAAAGCCAGATGCACAAAGTGGCACCTGTGCCTGGAATTCATTTGTAGAGGCAGGAGGCCCTGGTGTGCTCCTCCCCCCTTTAGGATATCTGTGAATATGTACATAAACAAAGACGAAATGATTTGATTCAGAATTGAATCCAAATTAGAGCATGCAAGGGTTACATGGTAATTTTCTGTACTTCCTCCACAATTATTCTATAAACCAGAAGTCATAAAATAAAAAGGTTATTGTAAAGAATATGAGGGATGGTAAACAGAAACTTCAAGATCATGTTAATTCTGGTTTAAAAAAATGGAGGATGCCTTCAAAAATGCTGGTAGTGTTCTGTTAGGAATGAACACCTAGGCATGGTGGTGCAGACTCACAATCCCCACATTGAAGCTGAGGCAAGAAGACAGTGAGTTCAAGCTACATATTAAGACTTTGTCTCAACAACTGGGGAAAAGTTGATGTTAACTTATGAATAACCAATTATCAAACCTGTCAATGTGTATATTTATTAAATATATTTAATGCATTAAATATATTTTAGTCATTAAGTATTCTACAGTAAAAACTTTAAAATATCAGAGGAAAAACTCACTCTCTGTTCAATGAGGATCAGATCTGATTCTATAGAAGCAAAACTTTAATACTTTTCTGTGAAGAAATGAGAATAGAAGATGTGAAAGAACTTGTGGAAAACAAATGCTAGAGCCTACAATGAATGTAACAGTAAACACAGAGAATAGCTATGCACCGAACAAGCTTCCTACAGGCAAAACTAATTAAAAGGCTTATTTCTAGATATAGACAAGAAAAAAATTTTGAACAAAGATAGAGACAAAATACCTTACTGGTATTCAGGCAGAATAAAAGAAGGCATTTCTAAAAGAAGTAATAATTTACCTCCAAGTCCTTTTCTCTCATACTATATTTTCCAAAAATAATAATGGAACAAACAACACCTGGAGTCTCAGAGAAATGCCATGGCCCAATAATTTTATGGTGAAAAAAAACCCACACTGTTCTTGCATAGGTATGAAAGGCCCCAGAAAATGCACTACTCACATACTTACCTTAGTTAAAAATAATTCAAGATACATACTAATCAACTGAAATTAAGCAACACCACAGGCTACAATTATAAGTTGCAAAATCAGCTCAACTCAGTAATAAATTTCAAACAATAGACTGTTACAGAGCTTTAAAAATCTAAATGCAAAAACAAAAGGTAATTATTTCAAGAGATAATGTATAAAATAATGTTTAATCATATATATATATATATATATATATATAATGTTGAGAAATATAAATGAGAGTGTCTTAGTCACACAGCACTGGGATGAATCTCCAAACCAGGCAGTGTTAATGAAAAGAAAGGATTTATTCAAGATCCAGAGGAAGTTTCATAATGATGAAAGAGGCTGGACCCCTTTCACAAGTCCAAGCAGAGAGACAGAGAAAACATCACCAATGCCACACACACAGAACAGCCAATAGGCAGGGGAAGAGAGAGATTTTCTCCCCCTTTACATAGCATTAGAGCAGGGTCTTTGCAACCCTTTCCCAGACTTGTTGACTCTCAGAGTATCTGGAATCTCCTTCCTGCATGGTCCTCCCAGAAACAAAAGTTTATTTCTAGATTCCCTGAGCTTCCTTACATCCTGCCCCCTACTGAAAGGGATGCCTTCCTGTAAGACCCAAGATTATTTAAAAAGTCAAGTTGACAACAAAACTTAACCATCACAGAGAGCAACAGATTTAGATAAGAATTGATCTGAAACTACGCAACACTAGATGGAGATGCCATCTACATCACAGTCTACATGGACATTTTCTTCCATAGATACATGAACTACCTATAAGACAGTATTGAGAGAAAACACTCTCTTATCTGCCTCTGATAATACAATCTGCAAAGAATAATTGTGTGACTGCTGACCTCCAGAAGGTACACGGGGACTTGTCTGGGACAGCAGTCATCAGCCAAGGCTTTCCTGCAGTGAAGTACAGCTGGACATTCTCCACTTCAATTCAGTTCTGATGAGATCTGCCTGGACATAACTTCAGACCCCACTAAGGACTCAGTCCCACAAGGCTGCCCTCACTTCTGCTACCCCAGGATGTTCTGCCCAGGCATCTGACCCACTGGCTAGAAATCAAAATTCTGACAATCTCAGCTTCAAATAATTTGCTAGACCAGCAAATCATTACTTTTGTTTTATTTACATTCTCCAGTCTATTATAAAGGACAATACAAAGAACACAGATGTATAAGTCAAGCTACTTGTGGGAAGAAGGGGCATGGAGACGCCAAGCCATCTTTGTGTGAGTCCAGTCTCGGGTAACTGGAAGCTCTCCAAACCCTGTAATTGGGCTTTTTATGGAGGCTTCATTACATGGGAATGACTTACTAAATCATTGATCAGTGGTGACCAAACTTAAACTTAATCCTCTCCAAAGGTTGGAGGATGAGGATAAAAGTCTATATACTCTGTAAGCATGCCTTGGTCTTTGGGGAGACAGGCTCAAATCCCTAAAGCTACCTAGAGGCTGTCAGCCATCAGTGAACCATTGACATATGAAAAGACATTTGTCAAGATTCCAAGAATATTAACACCTATATGCCAGGAAACAAGATGAAAGACCATATGTATATTTCATATCACAATTAGAGATAACATGTATTGTGTAGATAGCTATATAAAATTACCTGGGTAATGAGTTTCTATTTATATAGATATTTATAAATCTGTCTGTAGCTATATTTATCTATTTATATATCCAAAAGACTTCTAGTAAGATGCTTTTCTGACATACCGATGAGAATCTTATTCATCCCTCCTACTTGGCATTCACCGCCTCACCTAAGACACCATCTGAAATAACTTTTATTGCATTTTGGGTAGGAGCCTCTGGAACAGGTCACTTTACTTGTTTTTAATATCTTTATTATGAATTAGTATATACATTGTATGAGCAAATCTTGTGAATGTGTCCCCATTTTCCTCCTCTCTATCCCCTACCCAACGGGTGCTTTGACAGTGCACACACTGGATCTGTCCATAGGCTAGGGGGTTATGAACTGTACCAGAGGTAGCCAGTTTTTCTTCCTCTTTTTTTTTCTTCCACCTTTGTGTATTCTTGCTGAAGGTGGTGATGTCTCTGGATATTCTCCCCCCCACCATGGCTCTTACATTCTTTCCACCCCCTCTTCTGCTCAGTTCCCTGAGTCATAGTGGGTGAGTTTCGAGTCAACTTGGTTGTTGAGGTCTTAAGTATCTCTGGATCTTTGCCCTGGGTTGTGTTGGGTATCATTGGTGTCTGTCTCCATTGACCTTGCATGGGTTGTCAGACTTGCTGTAGTGATTGGTCTCCTCTTTGGCTCATTTCTTTCTTGCAGGTTTCATTTGGGGCCTGTGTGAAGGCCAGGGGTTGTTTGTCTCTTATCAGGATGTCAGCCATCATCCAATGTCTTCTTGGTGGAAGAGAGTTGTCCCTGGCTCTCTCAATGCCTTCTGAAAAATACAAACAGAATCTCCCTCAGAAAGTGAGATCAATATAGGTTTAATGAGACAACATTGGCTAGCTCCTAATGGTTGTAGGCTCTCTGTAGCTCTCTGGTAGTGGGAATTTCCCCTAGGAGCCCAGGTTTTTGGACCCCATTGAATTATGCTACGGATCCCAGTTCCAATTAAGGGTTCCTTGTCTCTAAGCAGATCTCTTAGCCAATCAGTATGTCTCTGTTTGATTACCCTCCTCAGTTTAGTGCCACTATTGCACAGATGAGCATTTCCTGACTGGCTGGTCTCTTCCATATAGCCCTGTGTTCAGCATTCTTGTGACAACTGTCTATATTGTATATCAGTGGTCTCTGCTTTCTCCAAATATCATTGACCAATTTCCCCTGGCAGCTCATGCAACACCTTCCAGTGCTACACACGCTACCATCTGCGAGCTGGTTACCATTCTTGATCTAGCAGTATCTCTTGTTGCTGTTTGTTGACACTGTGATTTCTTCAGCAATGGGGTCTTACTTTAGGCCTGGGACAAGTACTTTGACAGAAGTCTGTCACATTTTGGGGACCTCATGGGCCTCTGGTCAGCAGCTCAGTATGGGAAGGAACCAATAACTGGGACAGGGAAATGCAGGCCTGAGCAATTATTCTTGAGGTTAAGCTTCCTCCCATTCTATTCATGGCCCCTCGTACCAGTTGGTGCCCTCAGCTTCCTCGGTAGCTTACTGTATAAAAGCTAGGGTTTATGGTATCAATTCATTATTAGTTTAGTTTACTGTATGAGTCCCTCCACCCTCCCACCTCCCCCAATTCTTCCCATCCCCTTTTACAGTCTCTCTATTCACTGATAAATTTTCTTAATGTTCTGGTTGAACATGTTTAGGAACCTCATATGAGGGAGAATATGCAGTGTTTGGCTCTCTGTACCAAGTCCATCCATTTTTCTTTAAATTTCATCATGTCATTTTTTTTCTTTCAGCCGTGTAGAATTTCATAGTGTATATGTATCACAACTTTGATATCCATTCCTCCAGTGATAGTCATTTGGATTAATTCGAATTCTTTGCTATTATGAATTGAGCTGCTATAAACATGGTTGAGCAAATGTCTGTGCTTTGACAAGGAAACTTGAGGGTAGATGCCCAGTAGAGGGATAGCTGGGTCTGCAGGTAGCTCTATATCCATCCTGTTCAGGAGCCTCCACACTGTTTTCCATAGTTGTTGTACAAGTTTGCATTCCCACCAGCAGTTAATGAGGGTCCCTTTTTCCCCACATCCTCACCAGCATCTATTGTTGGTAGATTTTTTAATGATTGCCATTCTGACTGGAGTATGATGGAATCTCATTGTTGTTTTGATTTGCATTTCTCTGATGATTAATGACATTGAACATTTTCTCAAATAGAAGTTG
>PVHP010030560.1:0-21648 GCA_004024765.1 Zapus hudsonius | reverse complement strand
GAGACTATCCAGAGGTATGGACAGGAGAACCTGGCTGATTACTAGTCTATCCATGGTCCCCTGTCACAAGGACTGATCCAGACGACCCATGGAGGAGGTTATCCAGTTGAGGGGGGAGGGGAGGGCAGTGGGGAATTGGGGATAACAACTCATTGTTTGCCCACTAAATGTTGTAACTCATTATGGACAATAAAAAAAATTTAAAAAAAAAAGATCCTAAAATATGACCACCGAAAGTAAGAGTAACTATTGATTTTGTTATGCTAACTGGAAAATTAATTAAAAATTTAAAATGTAAAACCCTAAAAAAAATATATATATATGTTTTTAGCCGGGCATGGTGGGGCACGCCTTTAATCCCAGCACTCAGGAGGCAGAGGTAGGAGGATTGCCGTGAGTTCGAGGCCACCCTGAGACTACATAGTGAATTCCAGGTCAGCCTAGAATAAGATCCTACCTCGAAAAACAAAAAAAAAAAAATGTGTTTTTAATGATTTATTTGTAAGCAGAGAATGAGAGAGAGAGAGAATGGGTGTGCCAGGGTATAGCCTCTGCAAATAAACTCCAGATGCATGCACCACTTTGTACATCTGGCTTTACATGAGTACCAAGGTATAGAACCCAGTTGTTAGTCTTTGCAGGCAAGTCCCTTAACCATTGAACAATGTCTCCAGCCCATTTTTGGCTATTTAAAAGCCATACCAGGCTGGTGAGGAGGAATCCCGACGTCGTGTACTTATTCAGGACCAGAGGAGGATTGCTCCAGCCTCCTCCATCATGCTCAGCCATTCTGTTTCCTGGGAAGGTTTCTCAGCAACCTGAAGAGATTTGAGAAACAATGGTGTGGTGCTTTGTATATGAACTCATGTGTGTTGAATGCTTGGTTCCCAGCTGATGGCAATGTAGGAGGTGGAGCCTTGCTGGGGAGGTGTGTATCTGGGGGCCAGCTTAGGGGTGTTATAGCAGCTCCCTCTTGCTAGAATCTGGCTCATTCTCCTACTGCTGTTGTCCATCTGATGTTGACCAGGAGGTGATGTCTAGCCTCTGGTCTACCATCTTTTTTCCAACATCATGAAGCTTCCCCTGGAGACTAAGACAAGATGAATACTTTCCTCCCATAACCTGTTTCTGGTTGGGGGTTTTGTCCTATCATTGAGAAGATAACTATAATAAATGGGTGTTGTTAAGAATGAGTTAATAGCTGCCGGTCTAGAAAGATATTTTTCAGGTGGAGCATTGAGCTCAGTGGTACAGTGCCAGCAGGCAAGATGCCTTGGGTTCACACAAGCTAGGGGCTGCTTCTTCCTCTGAGAACCCCTCACTTGCTCCGAGCATCCTGGAAGGAAGGGAGGCAAACATTCTTTCCAGAGTGAAGAAACAGGGCTGTATTTTATAAGCAGGCTCTCTGTCTTCTTCAGTAATCAGATGACTGTGAAGGAGAGATGACACCAAGACTATGACGGAGGAGCCAAGCGATCACTCAGGGAAAGTGTGTGCTCACACCTGTACTTGACTCTTTACTGAAGACAACGTGCACTATGGTGAGAATTGCTGGCTCTGCCCCTTTGTGAATATGAATCAGCTGCCGAGGATCACTCAAAAAACAACCCCAAGGGCTGAAGATATGGATCAGTGGTGAAGGTGCTTGCCTATAAAGCCCAATGACCCAGGTTCGATTCCCTAGCACTTATGTAAAGCCAGATGCACAAGGTGGCACATGCATCTGGAGTTCATTTGCAGTGGCTAGAGGCCCAAATAAATGGAAAACAAAAAAACTCCAGAGTCGGGTGGTGGCTCATGCCTACAATCGTAGCACTTGGGAGGTTGAGATAGCAGGATTGCTGTGTTCAAACAATCCTGGGCCACATAGTGAATTCCAGGTCAGTCTGGGCCAGGGTGAGACCCTTCAAAAAACAAACAAACAAACAAACAAAAGCAACAACAAAAACACCCCAGTAGCAATCACTTTAATTTTGCCTTGAAATGCTTCCCAAGTGAAGGTGGTCTGGGTGGAGACTCACTAGGTGATTCTTGAGATTAACTACTCCAGTAAACAGAGCCTTTCCCACCCCCAGCTCCACCCTCAGGCCAGTGGAAAATCAGCATGAATGCTCTGTAATCTAACCAACAGGATTGATCCAGGTCAGGTATTAAGGGCTAAAGTGGATTAAACAAAAGACATCCCCTTGTAACAAGAAGGAAAAACTTCAAAGGTGGGATTTGTTCTTGTTAGGACAAAGGAAGTGGATTTACAAACTGCCTCGAGGCACAGCCCTCCGTGACTTTCAATTTGTTAGCCTCAGTGTGCAGAGGCTTTTTTCCTTTTCCTTCTCTTTCTCCTCTTCTCACTCCCCCTCCCACACCCAGGTACCAAGTTCTCCCCAGGGTAAGAACTTCAGATTAAGAGAATCCCATTGAGAATGTTTTTTTCTTATTGGTTTGTGTGTTTGTTTTAGGCATGTCCCCCCTCAATTGATCAACTGACACTCCCAGGCTCCCACCTGTTCATCAGGGCAGACTGAACACTGACTTCATCCCAGCCCTTGCATTTGGTCTGAAAATCCGGAAGAGAGATGTAAACAAGAACCAGACAATTCTAATAGGTTAAAACCTCACTCCAGGGCTGGAGAGATGGCTCAGCGGCCTCCATTGCCTAAGGCCCTGGGTTCAATTCCCCAGACCCACATAAGCCAGACCCACAAGGTGGTGGCCCTGGTGCTCTCTCTCTCTCTCTCTCTCTCTCTCTCTCTCTCTCTCTCTCTCTCTCTCTCTCTCTCTCTCTCTCTCTCTCTCCCTCTCTCTGTATCTCTCTGCTTGAAAATGAATAAATAAAATATTTTTTAAAGCTTTCAGTGGAGAGGTACTTTAAAAAAAAACTCACTCCATCAGCATGCCTCTCTGCATAGACTTCCACAGTTGGGGTTGGACACATTGGGATTTATTTCAATACCCTGATGTAATGTTATAATTTTGCTGCACTGATGTACCTGAATGAAATGGATTAGCACTGGGGAGTGCAAAGCCCAAGCAAGCATAGCCCTGACATAAGTAGTCAGAAAAGTTCTGACCTGCTGCAGGTGAGGAAAGCCTGTGGGAGCTGTGTTCAAAGCAACACCCTCATAGAACAAAGGGCACTATGAATTTTACTTAGGAAGCTTGTACAGGAAGGCACGTTAATGGCTAGACATTCATGGGCATGCTCAGTTGAAGGTTATAATTTGAAAAGGAAGGGGCTGAGGTCATGACTCTGTTTACCTTGCGTGGTGAGGCTCTGGGCTGTATTTCAGTGCTGAAAAGAAAAAATAAGGAAGGTGGTGGACACATTTTGGGGTATGCTTAGGTCAAAATCATGCTGCACATATTTAAAGGGAAAAAAATGATAGCTAGGGATGTCCTTGGGCATGCTTAGATTGCATCATGAACTTTTAGCTCAAAAGAAAGAAAAAGACTTTTGAAAGGTCACTAATGTAGGAGTTTGCCACGCTGCCTCACTCAGCAGTCAACACTAATGTGTACATCAACATAACACATCTAGATATTCTGATCCTTTTGTAGTTTTTGGCTTATATATATTCATATACATACATCCAGGTGACCTATGTATTTATCAACTATTCTATTTAAATGGCTCTTAAAATAGGAAGTAGAAGTAGAAATGGTGCTGATAGGTAGATGTGGTATAATAGCTTCTCAAATCTGAGTGTTTTAAAATCCTTTTAAAAAGAAAAAATGCCTCCCACTGCTTTCAGATGCTGACTTCAATTAAGTGTGTAATAATATTACTTAAACATGTATGAACATAAAACTAGTTATGAACTCCTCATGTTGTAGTTCTTATTCAATTATAAAATGCAACCAAATACACTAATTACAAATTACAAAGCCATTAAATTAATATTAACAAAATTAAATTACTGTGGCACAAATGTTTTATTGAAATTGAATTACCATCTCCAAACTAAATATGATGCTGCAGGCCCCTCCCACATTCTTGTGAGTTGGAGATGCCAACTTTTTAGAATGCTGTTCTCAAAATAAATACCATAAAATATTTGATCCTTATTATTTTCTTAGAGTAATTTTATTATTATTTATTTATTTTATTTGCAAGCAGTGAGAGACAGAAAAGCAAGACTGACAGAGAGAGAGAGAGAATGGATGCACCAGGGCCTCCAGCCACTGCAAATGAACTCCAAACACATGAGCCACTTTGTGCGTCTGGCTTTATGTGGGTGCTGGGGAATCGAATCCAGGTCGTTATGCTTTGCGGCTTAAATGCTGAGCTATCTCTCCAGCCTGGAGTAATTATTATAATAATCTACCCAAGTATAAAATGCACTGAGTCATTTTTCCAATGTTGTGAAAATCTTAGGGACTGAGTCTGCCTGTGACCTTGCACACTGGCTTGGGATGAAAAGTCCTCCAAACCACGTCAGACTGCAGTGCTGAAACTGTGAAGCTGCACTCCATTGTAAGTGACAACTCAGAGGATTCAGGTATGATGCGATTCATTCTGCCTACATACAAATACAGATGCAGTTACTTTTTATGGAGAACTCAATGGGACTCAGAAAACGTCTTTATGTTTTGATTTGAGGATTATAAATGAGCCCTGGGTGCTAAGCAATATTTGTTTCCAAAAATTCATTCTGTGTATGCAGGACTGAGTGCCTGATTTAAAAACAAGGAACGCTGGCCATAGCAGGGCAGGTTTATAATCCCAGCTACTCAGGAGACTGAGGCAAAAAGATTGCACGTTCAAGACCAGTCTGGGCAATTTAGTGAGACCATGTGTCAAAAAACATAAAGAGAGAAAGAAGGACAGAGCTGGGGAGATGACGCAGTGGTTAAAGGTGCTTGCTTACTCCTCAAGCCTGCCAATGAGAGTTCAGATTCCCACCACCCACGTAAAGCTGGATGCAAAGCAGAGCATTCTTCTGTAATTCCTACATGCCCGTGGCAGTCAGAGATGGAGGCAGGAGAATCCTGGAGCTTGCTAGCCAGCTAGTCTGAATTTTCCAACAGCAAAACATCAATAGAGACCTTGTCCAAACAAGGTAGAAGGAGCAGACCAACACCACAATGCTGTCTTGTGTGCCAGGGCAGAGCTCCCCCCCAAACACATGCACACACACTCATCATATGCATACATACATGCATATGAAGAAAGAGAGGGGGAAAAGGAAGAAAGGAAGGAAAGGAAACAAAGATAGTCTTTCTTTCCTAAGAGGCAAGAGTTCAAGTCCCAATCAAATAACTACTTGCAATATGTGATTGGTTAGTATTCCCTGACTAATAAGCCACCCAGTAAACCAGCTAGTAGACTGGGTACTTCTCCTTAAGGAGCTTACTACTTGAAGAAATCACACATACTTGAAAATGGTCAAAATTTCCTTATGCAATGTCAGGGCCTTAGTCAACACACATGCTTAAATGTGACTTAGACACATGATTTGTCATTTACATTAAACGCTTTATAAAACTTTAACTCATCTTCTGTGTAGAGAAAATGCCATTTCTGTAGGATGCCACCTGTGTGTTGAAACCAGAAGACATTTGGGTCTCGCATGTGATTCCTGTGTCATTCGAATGATCTTGAAAGTTCTGTCAGTAACAGTCAAAGCCTGAGATATCTCTACACTCTGAGAATGAATCCATTTCTGCAACAGTTGTGTGGGAAAGAACGCACACTTCTGGTAAGTTTCAAGTCTTTAGACAGAGGAAGGAAATAAATTTACATACAATGAAAAGTTAGAAACAAAAGTGAAATTCAACCTTTTGATTTTCCTGAGTGAGGATGGGGTACTCAGCCTCTATTTACAGAAGAATTATAGAATGATGTATAACTCAAACCCAAGGCAAGAGACTGTTTGAGACCCCCCATTTGGAGGGTGTTTAATTACTATCAAGGAGAGCAGCATGTTCTATCCGGATTACTGACAAATTCTTGTCCTGCCTGGAATCTCTGTCAATCAGGCAATGTCAATCCTCAGCATGAGAGGAGGTAATTCACGTCTGTCAACTCTAGGAAGATTCAGAGTTAATTAAATGCAGAAGTGCTAGGAGGTGCACACTTGCAGTTTCAATGCACTTTCCTAGAGAGAGATGTGCCCATATTTGGTATCTTCGCTTGCCCTCTCACCATGGACAGGTTAGTCTGTAAATTAACACCTCAAACTTAGACAGCGGCATTACCAAGCCATGAGACCTGCTTGGGCCAATGCAGTGACTTTCACTAGCCAAGAAGGAGAGAAAGAATGACCTGCTTATGTGTTCGGTTTGCTCCTTGCTGCACTCCCGCCTCCCTGCGGGGTGTGTGGAGGCTAGCTCGCTACAGGCCAACGGCTCAGTCCCCCAGTGTCACCAGGTTGGATCAGCCTGAGCTAGCCTAACCCCAGACACGTGAGCAAACCTCCCAAAAGTCAGCAGAGCCGCCTTACTGTCCCCATGGCACAGGTGCACAGTCTGCAAACAGGAAGGCATGCTTTACTGGTCATTGCCTTGTACAAGCAATGGCTGTTTCTTCTCATGGCTTGATCGACATACTTTTGTAAAGATCGATGCAGCTACTGTGTCAATGCTATGAAAACAGCATTGTGAAGGTGACTTCTGGGTATATGAAACAAACCAAAAGATGATGGCCGTCAGTTCCCACAGTTGTATGAAGGGACCCCTTCCATGATGGTGTTCTTGTTTCATTCTACCTAAAGTCATTTTCAACATGGGTGAACTATCATTCTGTCAGGAACATGGTCATGGCAATGCCCTGTACCTTGATGCACCTGGACACATGAGACTATTGCTCATCTATTTGTGCTTCTTACCTTACAGTAACGGATGATATGTCTTTTAGGAATTGGTAGAGGGACTCATCTCAGCAGTGTGCTACATCTGAAGAGAGGATTCTTGTCGGCTAAACTGGGACATGCCCCGATCCTAAAGAACAGTGTCCCCAGGTAACGGAGAGGAAAGCCTTGCAGATCTCTCCCATCACTAAGTCCTGTGTTCTGGATCCCGAGAAAGAAATTCTGTGAATCATTTTTAGTATAAGCCTTTTCCCCCTGAAGAAATGTCCCTGAGGAGTTATGTCATGTCACTTAGTAATTAGATCTCCATTGCTTAACAAAACTTCTCTACCAAAGGCAGAGTAATTCTATTAGAAAATAAAACCATGATATTGTACAGTTCTGAGGCTACCAAATTTGTATTTAATTATACAGGTAATGTAATTACACAATCAGTACTAATCTGATATCAAGAGGAAAAGTTCTTGGTTTTTTTTTTTTTTTTTGCAAGGTTTCGTGAAAGGGCCATGCAATTAATATGACACACTTAATTACTGAAATGTAAAGCTATCTTTGCAAGAATATATCCTCATCCAAGCATGTGGGCTATATTAGCTGCTTGGATCTTTGCCATTACTAATGTATTTGTGGCTTCTTATCTTACAATGACCTATGGTAATAATTAGCACTGTGATACAATAAAGACCTTAGTTCTGTGTTGTAGTTATACACATTTTTCACGGAAGAGCTGGGAAGCAGTGAGGAGTCAGGAAAGAATTTAGATTCCCTTATACTTTTTAAAAAAATATTTTATTTATTCATTTTCAAGCATATATATATATATATATATATATATATATATATATATATATATATATATATATATATATATATAGAGAGAGAGAGAGAGAGAGAGAGAGAGAGTAAGAGAGAGAGAGAGTGCACCAGGGTCACCACCTTGTGGGTCTGGCTTACGTGGGTCCTGAGGAATTGAAACCGGGGCCTTAGGTACTGGAGGCAAGTGCCTTAACCTCTGAGCCATCTCTCCAGCCCCTCCCTTATACTTTAAAAATCAACACAAATTAAGAAAATCTACCTTCGATACACACTTAAACATGTTTGAACTCCTTATAAATGTTACTAGAATTAGATTCTTTCCTTATAACTCATAACCCTTATAAATATAGGCACTTGAAAGGTCCTCAAACAGTAATCTGAAACCTTAGAGCTAAAGCTGTTCTACTTTCCCCACAGATACTTAAGTTTCATTTTTATTTTCACGCTCATCTCTCCTGTATAAAATATGTTTCCTGTATATTTAATGCTAGTGGGTTGTGTCTTTAAATGTTGAGCTATTGACATTTATGCCCTTGAGAACAGAGAGGAGTGGCTTGGAGACACAGGCCGTGCTGACAAGAACACGTGTGTTGGTATGCTCACCCTTGACAAGCCTTGTCTTTCCTGCCTTTAACTGTCCTCCAAGTCCTCCATAATCATTCTTGAACTAAGGGGGTATCCTAAAATTTCACTGAAAATCAGAGACTGTTCTGGGTAGGTGTGTGTGTGTTGGGGTGGGGGTAGGGGTGCTGTTCTCTTTCCCAGCACCAGCGGAAGCTACTTGTGTACTTATTTACTATTATTTTCCTTGAGGGGGAACTTCAGGTGGGTAGGTTTGTGTCATTTGCTGACTCAGACACAGAGGAAGGGAGCAATTCTGTGGTCAGGCTGGAAGCAGAATGCATCCTCTTTAGAGTCAAGGTGAGAACTTGTTGGCACAGTGATGGGGAAATGGATCTGTTTTCTATTGCTATGTGTTGGGGGGTCTCGGACCCCTGGCCCCCTGCGGGTAGCCTAAGTCTCACCGGCCAGCAGGAGAAAGGGCTCCATCGGGAAGAGGTGAGGCAACGGTCAGACAGACACACGCTACCGGGAGAAGTATCTGGCAAATCTCATTTTATTTGAGCACCCAAAGCCCTTTTATAACCCGAGGTTGCATTATTCAGCCTATTTCTCTCAAGCAATAGGATTCCAACTTTTTGGCAGGAGCCAATCAGCAGAGTACAGCAGAGCAAAGTACGCCTCCTTAGGGCGCGTTGTTTTACAGCCAATCAGCAGGGTAGTTGGTTACATGGCCAGTAAAGGGAAACTTAACAAGCAGGAAAAAAGCTTATCAAGCAGAAACAAGGCTTATCAGCTATTACCTCTGCCTCCCAGTGCTGGAATTAAAGGCGTGTGCCACCATGCCCGGCTTTCCATATTCTAAAATTTAGTTTAAGGTTGCTCAACTCATTTCCTCTTAGGGCATGCAAAACTTAATTCAAAATGTCCCAGGGAGACTGGCTCTGTGGTAGTGTCTCATGGTTCCAAGAGCCTTCCCCTGACACCTCCAAGCCAGTGTTTCCACAGCTGCCCACTCAGCTATGGCTAAGGCTTGACCTGCTGCAATATTTCTAAAAAAGGAAACACCAAAATGAACCCAAACAGAAAGGAACAAGCTCCTTGCTTTCTTGCTTGAGCAGCAGGGAGGAGGTGGCTGGCCTCACCTTTGCTCCTCTGAGATGTCAGGGCCTCAAAGAATGCCCCGGTTTATACAACTCACTTCTGCTGCAATAAGCCTGAATGGCATTTAGTGACAGATAAAACCTCTGTATGTCACACAGCAGAGGGCTGTGTGGACAGATCTTGTTTAGAATTACATTTAAAACCTGGAAATCAAGTGATGTGTCCAGATAACTTCTGTGGTAAACCCCAGAGCAGTTATACTTCAGGTTAAGCCTCTGCATTTTGAGACACATGCCTTTATTCCCTCCAGGCCAGTACTCAGACCTACCGCCAGTGTGAAATGGTGAGAGGCTCCATGTGCCCTCTGCGTCATAGGAAAAGACCAGCAGCAGAAGGACGCAAAACCTCTCTGCTGAGAAAATCATCTTTTTAATATGTATATATTATATATATAATTATATGTATATATATAATATATATTGCAAGGATAGACAGGAGAGAGAGAGAGAGAGAGAGAGAGAGAGAGAGAGAGAGAGAGAGAGAGAGAGAATGGGTGCACCAGGGCCTCTAGCTGTTTGCAAATGAACTCCATCCGACTTTATATGGGTGAGGACTTGAACCCAGGTCATTAGGCTTTGCAGTCAAGCACCTTAACAGCTGCACCCATGTCTCCAGTCCAAGAAAATTATCTTTGATAAGTCTCCTCAACACACACATCAAGTTGGTGCTTCTTTCATGATTTCTTGATTTAGTTTTCTAATATCTAGAATTTTACAAGCAGAAACCATCAATTGCAATAAAAAAACTCCTTGTTAATTTTCTGAATTTCTTTTTTGCCCCTCCCCTTTAGACAGGTCTCTGGTCACCACTAGAGAATGTCCTCCAGTCATACCTTGCTTCTCAAAAGTCTTTGAGAGTGTCAATGCATTAGGAAAGCTGACAGACCTCCTGGAGGCTCTTTAGGGCAAGAAAATAATCCAAATTTGGCAGCAAAGATAGAAAAGAAACAGAATGCATTTAATTATTTAATCCTCATTTGATGGCTCAGGGAACCAGGGTCTAAAGATGATACAATGTCTTCAGAAAGCTTGGAGAACTTGCCTGAAAGGTTGGTGGGGTCTTTGCTGATATATGCCCCGTGTCAATTTCCTCCAGAGGTTGTTTTGGCCTTCCCTCTCACCTCCTATGAAGGGATTTATCCTGTTAGGTACATAAGCTTTTGTCCATATCAGATACCATGAGACGCCTTTAAGACATCTACCTTGATCTCTTTTGGGCAGTGGGATCCGCTTCCATTTAAGATCAGAGCTCATTCATGAGACATTGAGAGTTCCCCAAAGCCGTGTCTGATACAGAGAAGGCGACACATAAGCTTGGACAGTTATCAACCTTCCAGCCCACTGGGGCAGGAACATACCATCTGGAGAAGCCCAGTAAGCATCATTTTATTATTTTAGAAGTAAGGGAAAGCTTTTTTTTTTTCAATGCCAAAAAATGTTATAGTAGGTCCTCTTGCTAAAAGAATCATTTAAATATTACTGGTCACGTCACATTGTAGTTGTTTGGAAATAATTATATCCATATCACAGACAGTAAATAATAGATGTGCGTTTGCTAACGTTTTATTCATGTTCTGTTTTAATATGGCAAACTTAGAAGTAATTTAATCTCCCAGTAAATTGAAGTGGTAGGGGGTTCTTCACACAGAAGACTGCCAGTTATTAATTCTGGGCAGTCTTCATCTTGTACAATTAGTCACTGTTTGCAGCTGGAAATGTTTTATTAATTTCCCAAAGCAGTTGATTTTCCACCATTTTCTCAGTTTAAATTAAGCAGTAAGAGCTGCTGTTTCTTCTTAAATAAATTTTCTTTCCACAAAAATACATGCCTCTGGCTATGTCAATTTTCCCATTTGATTAAAGTGCCAGCAGGCAATTAATAACTTAATGCATTTTAAAGTACTTTTGGAAAAAGTAATTTGAATAGCCAAACTTGTGTATTTGAGTTGATTGTTGCAGAAGATTTAATAGGCATTGGAAAACTCTAGAACTCTGGAAAGGACAAATAGGATTCAGTAACCATGTCTGGGGGATCATGAGATAGTCCCCACAAAAGCCCCATGGCCTGTCTTCACACTTGGTTGGAGGATGATCATGGCTTTTCAAGAGCATAAAAGGGTGGAAAAATAGCCTCAAAATGCCAAGGTGAGGTCGAAGGCTCTAGGTCACAAGGGAGGGATCTGAGTGGGAAGCCGTCTAGGAGAGTGTGGATGAACCCTGGAGACACTGTGCTAAATGCAATAAGCCAGCCCCAGAGTGCAGATGTTGTATGATTCCACTCAGGTGAGGGACCTCCAGTAGCCAAGTTCACAGATATAGAAAGTCCAGGGGTGGTAGCTAGAGGCTGAGGAGAGAGAAGGGGGTTATTGTTCAATGAATTTAGAGTCTTAGTTTGAAAAGATGAATGGATTTGAGAGGTCGATAGAGGCAACAACTGTTGCACAAGATTAAGTGCCTCTGAATTATTCATTCAGAAAGGGTTAAAGTGGAAAGTCTTATGTGATGTATATTTTACAATAAATTTTAAAAATAGGCTAAGGGGATTGCTCAGTGGTTAAAGGCACTCACTTGCAAAGAGTTGGATAAGCCCCACCCCCAAAGCCAGTGTCTGGAATTGATTTGCAGTGGCAAGAGACCCTGGAGAGCATTCTTGCTCTCTCTCTCTCTCTCTCTCTCTCTCTCTCTCTCTCTCTCTCCATCTCTCTCCTTACCAATAAATTAAGATATTTTAAAAATAAAAAATATATTTAAAGGCATCAAAGCCTCATTCCAAATTCAAAATATCTAGTTGAGCACGTGATGAGTTCTCAGACACCAAGTTCTGGAGTTCCCCAGCTCTTCCAGAAGGAGCCATGATCTGTCTGACAGCATGTGAGCTAACGTTCCCTGTGTCAGCTCATGAAGGGACGAGGGAGCCACTGAATAGACTTCCTGCCATCAACCAATGGTGCTGACTTCAGCCAGGAAAGACAAAGCAGAGCTCAGACAGAAGGCGCATCCTGTAATGCCAATTCCACCCAGAAGGAGCCAAGCGATCCATCAAATGCTTATGTTTCGGGGATGGAGGCCTCCGGGGGCCCACGGAGGCACACCCTGGTTTAGGCTTAGGATGGCGCCTGGCAGCTTACCAAGATGGGCTTGGCTTGTAAACAAGTTTCAGGAGACAGTACTGATTGGCTATTGCACATGATGCTCGCAGCGTGCACAGTTTCATATCGTAGACTGATCATGTATCTGCCACGTGAACAGCTCCCTGAGCCAAGGAGCTCTATATATTGTGTTGCATTTCGGCAATAAAAAAAGCAACGTTCTTCCACCCATAAGCGGGGTGTGTGTTATTGCCTCCGCGGGTGGTGGGCAGTGATACTTATGGATAGATTGTGTGTTCTGGGTGCTTTGTAAAACAAACAGAAAATTCAAAACTATTTGTTGAAGAACATAATCTGAAGACATTTAGACATAATGAGTTTGCTTGAAGAGATGCACGCTAAAACTGGAGGCCATGACAATAAGTGAAGTAACTTAGCACAGAAGAACTATTACTGTATGTTCTCACTGATACGTGGAAGCTAAAACCACAGCCTGGGAGCAGAATGACATAGGAGAATGGATGGGGTGTGTAAAGGGGTGCACTTGGGTAGGGTGAAGATGTTCCATAGCACAGTAGGAAAATTATGGTTGACAATGATTCACTATAGATTTCAAAATAGCTGATAAAAATGGTTTTGATTGCTCCCGGAACAGATAATGATAACTGTCTGTAGTTTCCTTGGTCATGACATAATACAAACATGGGCTAAAATATTATACTGAACCCCATAATTCTGTACAATGACTAAGTATTGATTTTAAAAACTATATGTATAATGTGGACATTCAAAAATGGAAGCATGCCCTAGGGCTTTCTGCGGTGAGAATTTGAGACTCTGGCCTACCTGCTAGCCCCTACCCTCTCTATCTGGGAAACATTTTGCCTGTATCTGCTCAGTCCACTGTCTCCTGAGACTCTACTAGGATCCTTCGTGAGCCTATTTTCATTCTGCGGTGGAATTAAGTATCCTGTTCATTGAGAAATGTGAGGTCCCAAGGAAAGAGAGTGCGTGTCTCTAGGAAAACCAAGTGAAAGCCTCAAGAAAGCTCAATGGAGATGGTTCCAAACACACTGCAGGTCTTGCACAAAGCCAGTTGGGGCTGGGGCAGGGGAACCATAGGTATAAAATGAGCATTCTGAGTTTGGATAGCTTTGCAATCTCTCTTGCTTCACTTGACAGAGACAAAAATGACCCCCGAAAATCATGGAAGAGGTATCACGTGGGGTTTTAAGCCAGGGAGGCTGCTGGAACCCTTCAGATTCCTATGCAGCAGCAAGGACTCTCTGTCCAAGTTTGCCAAATAAAACAACTCTCACAAGACTTTCAAGCATCCAAATGTGAATATAACCAATAATAATTCTTCTTGGCACAGGCAACTTATGAATGGTGGTTGTTTAGCCTGCTGTATTGAGAAGTGTCCTGAGGTCATATCTGGACTCAGTAAATGGGATTCCAGAGTCAGTGATCATGTCCAGAGGTATGAGAGAGAAACAGTGAGTAGAGTTCCACACATCCAACCATGACTAAGCTAGGCAGAGAGAGAGTTACACACAAGTTAAAAGCCAATCATTTTTTAAAGCTGCTTGTTTAATATTTTTACTTACTTGCAAACAGGGAGTGAGGGAGATAGAAAGAGAATGGGCTACCAGGGCCTTTTGCCTCTGCAAACAAACAGATGCATACACCACTGGTTTTTTGCAAGCAAGTGCTTTTAACCACTGAGCCAACTCCTCAGCCCTTCAATGCTATTTTTTAACTTCAGTTCTAAACTCCACTCTTCTTTCATTCTTATAGCACCTTTTTGCTTCAATACTAGAACTACATTCTGGTGTCCCTTGCCTTGTAGAGGAGCTGGCTAGGCTTCCTGGGTCCCACAGACCTACCTTAGGACTCCTAGGGATAATATGCTGTTTCCTGATCACCTTCCTAAAGAAATATCAGCTACCTGACAGTTTTGTTGGATTTTTAAAAATATTTTATTTATTCATTTTCAAGCAGATATATATATATATATATATATATATATATATATATATAGAGAGAGAGAGAGAGAGAGAGAGAGAGAGAGAGAGAGAGAGAACACCAGGGCCACCACCTTGTGGGTCCTGGGGAATTGAACCCGGGGCCTTAGGCACTGGAGGCAAGTGCCTTAACCGTTGAGCCATCTCTCCAGCCCTTGTTGGATTTTTTAAAAAAATATTTTTATTTATTTGCAAAGCAGAGAGAGAGTGAATATGGTGCACCATGGCCTCTAGCAGCTGCAAATAAGCTCTGGAACCATGCACCACTTTTTGCATCTGGCTTTTCATGGGTACTGAGGGTTCAAACTCAGGTTGTTGCAGGCAAGTGCCTTAACCACTGAGGCATCTTTCGATCCTTTTTGTTGGATATTTTTAGAAGCCCATGCTTAGGTGTTAGCCAAGTCACTACTTCCATCGTGTGCCTGCTTGAAACCAATGTAAAGCACTTTTATTTTGAGTGTGTGTTTGTGTGCATGTGTGTGTGGATGTAGATGTGCCTGCACATGTGTGTACACGGATGTGGAGTCCAAAGGATAACCTCAGGTGTCATTCTTCTCAGGTGCCATCCACCTTTTCCCTTTTAAAAAAATACTTATTTATTTGCATAGAGATAGAGAGAAGAGAGAGAGAGAGAGAGAGAGAACGAGCATGCCAGGGCCTCCAGCCGCTGCAAATGAACTCCAAATGCATGCACCACTGTGCATCTAGCTTTATGTGGGCACTAGAGAATCGAAGCCAGGTCCTTAGCTTTACAAACAAGCACTTAAACTGCTGAGCCACCTCTCCAGGCCCCATCTTTTTCTTTTCTTGTACAAACAGGGTCCTCATTGCCTTAGAGCTTGCCAGTGAGCCCCAGGGTGCAACACTGGACTGCTACAAAGAAGCAGGTCTAAAAGCTTTGTTGAGCTTCCAACCATCTATCTCCCTTTTCCAAACACTCTTGCCTCAGAAAATTGCTGAAGAGCCAATGAGCCTGCATCTGTCAAGGTTAAGAAAGGAATACAAATCGTTGTCTGTTTCTCGAGAACATTTAGAAGTTGAGTCATGACATGTAATGCATAGAATATATGAGGGTTGGCATTTCTTTCCGATGCCCAAGTGTTTCAGTCTTTATTTTCCTTTTTTGGGGGCCTCTCTTCTTCCCTTCTTCCTCTTCTTGCCTACCTCCCTCTATCACTTATTTTCTTTCCATCCTTTCTTCTCTAAACCATTAAAAAATAAATGGATCAGGTGCATGATGACTCCTGACTAATGCAAATCTGTAAGTCCTGGGCCCTGGGTTTCTGATACAGCAAATGCAGAGCACGGTCTACTGCAGGCTCTGAGGCCAGGCCTCTACTCCAGCATCTCATGGTCTCTGTCCCTACTGCACTAGACATCAGCCAAGGCTTCTCTGGGCTTTTCTGTTGTGTTGCACCCCTGCCAGTTTCCCCAGAGCTCCTTTGCATTGGTTTTGGAAGAAACCATCAATATCTAAGCTTTTTTCCTTATTCTACTGATCAAAAATGTGACGCGTAGAATAACTTTTCTGGAGTTAAATAGAAAAGGTGAGCTTAACAGGCTCTTAGATATATAATGCCCTTTACTCTTGGTTGAGGGAAAGAGCATTCTAAGCAATAATTTTAAGTCCTTTTCCATGAGTCCCTTGAAGCAATGAAAGAAATAGAAAAAAAAAGTCAAACTTGGTGGAGAGCATTAAGCAATTATCACTGAAAATTATTTAAGCTTAAGTAACTAGAATAATTTATTTTATAAAATCATATGAGGCACTGGGAAAGATTGTGTATGGTCAATTTGCTTATGGAGCAGTTGAAGAGGTAAGCAAAAAATGTTGAATTCCAAAAGTCTCAATTCAGTGAATTAATATAGATTTGATGGCAGCGTGAAATACCTGGAAATGGTGATGAATCACTGCTCCAAACGGAGTGGCAAATGAAATTAAATAATTTTCAGCAACCCAAAAGCTTACTACAATGAAACATCAAGGCTCACACTTCTGCTGTATCGTGAATGCTCTCGATTATCTGTACAGGACCCCTGAGGCTTGGCAATTTGGAGAACCTGGACTCTGGAGTCAGCCACTCCCAGCAGTATACCCTTGGGTGAGCCAACTAAGCTTTCTGTGCCTCAGTTTCCTCACCGGTAAAATAAGCCATCGTGGGGCTGCTGGTGTAGATGCTTGGAACAGGGTCATGTTCTGGTGTGTTCGTGACCTCGTGATGGACACTGTCACCTCCACAAGAGCTCCTGAGCCCATCAGTACTCTGTCATAAACCATGAGAAAGGGTGTCGGAATCAAGGAAGGGTACTTGGAAAGTAAACAGAGTTTTGACGAGGGGGGGGAAGGGGGCAGAAGAGGGTTCTAGGAAGGGGTTGTAATCAAGTTACAGTATGCTCATATACTAAAAGCCTTAATTTAAAATGATCAGTCTTGAGCACAGGACCACAGTATGCGGCTGTTTTCCTTTGTTCCACTTGCATTTTTCATTTTCTGCTTGTGGCTGTGTCTCTGCCTCCACTTTGGGACAGTGAGGTCCGGAGGAATCGCATTTCTCAGCTTGCACATACAACAGTCCTTGGGGGAGAGATTGGTCAGCTCATCAGGCCCACACTGCTTGGCATTCTCTCACGTGTGTGAGGGATGGGGTCTGTGCCTGTCTTCAGGAGCCCAGTCCCACACAGATGGATTAAGGGCTGGCCCATGGCAAGACATTGCTGGTCTGGAGAGTCAGACCCTGTCTGTTCCCGAAGACAAAATCCAGATATGTGTGCACTCCTCAGTACCCATGTAAAGCCAGACACAGAAAGTGCACACATATCTGGATTTTGTCTTCGGTACCAAAAGATCCTGGTGTGTCCATGCTCGCTCTCTCGCTTAAATAAACAAATTTTAAAAATTATATCAATGCTTCAACCATAATTTTTATCACCTTTATTGTCAATAATTAGATACATTGTACGAGCAAATCTTGTGATGATTCCCTCCTCCCGTCCCCAATCCATTGGGGACCCTCCTCGGTGGGCATACTGAATCAGTCTATGGGGTAGGAGGTCATGAACTGCACCAGAGATAGCCAGTTTTTTCTTGATTTTGTGCATTATTGCTGAGGGGGGCAATGTCTGTGGATGTTCTCCTCCACCATGGCTCTTACAATCTTTCTGCCCCCTCTTCCACTCAGTTCCCTGAGTCATGGTAGTCTACTTTATTGATGAAATCTTAAGTGTCTCTGGACTTCTGCTTTGGATTGTTCAACCATAATTTTTAATACATGTTATGATGAATATATTGCAAATTCCAGATAATAGTCCTGTAATTCAAGAGTTCTTCCCAAGCTATGAATCTGAGCATTGGTTACATATTGTAACCACTCAGGGAGAGAGGAATGGAGCTCAGGAATGCTCCTACCTTGCTCTACCCCAAGAGCCCCTGAGGTCTTCATCCAGGGCACAGCCTAGGAACTGGTATCTTGAAGAGCTCAAGGGATTCTGATGTGCCACAGGGCAGAGATGCTATTATCTGAGAAATCCTGGTGGTGGTTTCACACACAGCATGACAAATCTGCTTGTGAGCAGAAGGGCATCAAAGCACATCCCCCCAGTCCTGAGCTGGATTAAAGGATGACTCAGGAAAACAGCTATGCAGACCCTGCGAAACCATCTCTAGAAATGTCAGGAGACAGAGAAAACTATAGTCACTAGAGTCTTTACAGGTAAAAAAATGCAACTGGTTGGAAAGAATTATTTGGCAAATGACTTAAGCGTGAGATTATCAAAATATCAAAGGGCATACTATGAAAGTTTCCAACAAAGAAACACATCACTGAACCATCTTCTAAAGAGAATGCTGAGTGGCTCTTTCAAATCCAGGGCCCAAACTAAGTATTGGCATTCTCCAGTCCCCTCCCCACACACACTCAAGCTTTCTGCTCCTTCTATGAATTAAACAGAAATGGAAGGAACCTAAGTTACTAAGTTCCCCAGTTTCTGTGTGGACCTGGCCAGCAGTTTCTCTTGTCCTGCTAGGACAGGAGCCTCCAGTCAGCTGCCCTTGGTTATAAGAGGAAATCTCAACAGCGTGCTACCTCGAATACAGCCGCTTTCTTACAGCTATTGTAAATCTACCAATTTACATGCATTTTTCAATGATGTACTCATAAAATAATTCTGCCAACATGTTTCAGTATTTTAGAATTCTTTCTGATGCTATTATTTAAGAATCTTTAAAAATATTTTTATTTATTTGTAGGGAGAGAGGGAGGGAGGAAGAGAAAGAGATAGAGGAAATGGGGGATGGAGGAATGGTTTAGCAGTAAAAGATGCTTGCTTGCAAAGCCTGGTGGCCTGGGTTTGATTCTCTAGTACCCACATAAAGCCAGATGCACAAAGTAGGGGCCATGGTATGCCCATTCATGTTCTCTCTCTCTCTCTCTCTCTCTCTCTCTCTCTCTCTCTCTCTCTCTCTCTCTCCCTCCCTCCCTCCCTCCCTCCCTCCCTGTCCTTGGAAACAAATAAATAAAATTTCTACAAATAAATAAATAAAGAGGGAATGCCACAGCAGGGCTTCTTGCCACCGCAAACAAACTCCAGATGCATGCACCACTCTGCGCATCTGGCTTTACATGGAGACTGGGGAACTGAGCCCAGCTGGCAGGTTTTGCAAACAAGAGCCTTTAACTGTGGAGCCATGTCCTTGGTCTATAGTTTCATTTTAGAGACCCCTCCACACACACACACCATAAAAGCTACTTTTGGTGTTGCAGGTCCAGCACTTCGAAGGCTGAAGTAGGAAGATCACCATGAGTTTGAGGCCAGCCTGGGGTTACAGAGTGAGTTCCACGTCAGCCTGGGCCAGAGTGAAAACATTACCTGGTAGGAGGAGATAGAAGGAGAAATTACACATATACACCCCACTCCAAAACAAACAAACAAAACAAAAAATCAGCCTAGGAAAATTGTTCAGGGGTTAAAGACCCTTGTTTGTAAAGCCGGACAGCCCATGTTCAAGTCCCTGGTACCCACATAAAGCCAGATACAAAGTGGCCTATGCATCTGGAGTTGTTTGCAGAGGCAAGAGGCCCTGCTGCACCCATACTCTCTCTTCCCACAAATAAGTAAATAAAAATAAAGTTGAAAAAAAAAGCAGCAAAACCTGATACCCAGGCAGGTCAAGTGACTTTCTCAGAGTCACTTTGGCAAGTAAAAGAGAGAGGACTGAAAGGAAACAACTACCTTTTCTTTGGACTTCTAAGAAAGTGATTTCTAGGATTCTTCAAATTTAAAACTTGGCCTCTAAAATGAGTGTCCCAACATTGCCCAGCAATGGCCCAGGTGGGCCATGTACATGACAAAACACAAGACCCCCACCAAGGTTGCATGGCACATTCACTGTTTTCAGTGGAAATTGCTAATGGCTCTGACTGCCATCTCCAGGGGAAGCACAGAACCAAAACATTTGCAGCCATAGGAGTCCCTCCCACTGTTTGTAGATCAAACACAAACAGAAACTGCGGGAGGCTGGGCCATCTCTCACTGAGAGGATCAATATCTATGAAACAGACAAAAATCCCAAAATCTCAAAATAATGAAAACAAAGATATCCAAGTCATAAAATCTGCTAGAATCACAAAGACAGCGCAACTCCAGTCTCAGCTGGCTCAAAGAAAGTGTCCATTAACAAGGGATTAGCACAAGGGAAGAACACGAGCAGTCAATAGGAAATGAAAATATTTCCCACAGCCTGGTATATTTGAGGCCGCCCTGGGATTATGGATGAGGGTGTGTTGAGATGATGGGGTTCTGACTATCATAGGAGCTTTCTAGAATCCATGTTGCAACTTAAAGAGACACCCCAGGCTGGTATCTGTGGGACGGAAAATGTGGACCCTACAACTAAGGTGTGACAAAGGATTGATTAACTGCCACTTTGAATCTCATTCTTGTGACTTTCTTCAGGCCCTTGAAGGAAAACCACACGCTTTTGCTGTACTTCTGTCTTTTAAAGTGTGGAATTGTGTTAAAGTTGGTGAGAGCTGATGGGTAGAAAGCTCTTAGAGGCTAACAAAAGGGCCATGTTTCCAGGACACATCATCAAACATGTGATCCTCAATAAGACATAATATTTAAAGTTGAGGGCCCCTTAAAAGGTCTGTATCATTTAAGAGGGTATGCTTCTGGTAGGCTCTGTCACCACCCTGGAAGAACACCATGTCCCTGGTCCCTTCCTGAGTGCTCCTTCCATGGTTTTCAGGCCTGCATGTTTATGAATGAGCCTCCCACACAGTCAGATTCCACTTGGTTCCCAACTACGGAAGTCTTCCTCATCTTGTCTACCAGCATCCTCCAAGAGATAAAGTGACTACAGCAAAATGCAAAGCTTACACTCAAACTTGCTTCTTGCAGAGGATTGACACAAATCAGAGAGAGGAGTTAAAGCATCTTAGTAAATGCTTAGACAGAGGAAAACTCAAGGGCACTCTGGGAACTATTTGCTATAGCAAGTGATACCCAAATCTTTAAAGAGCATCGCTTAGCAAAGTGGTAGTGAAGCACTTTAGGGTGACTGGGCCCCGAAAGTAAAAAAGCAAAAATGTCCTTGGGGCTTATTTTTACACTCTCCACTATGCCAGAGATCCAGGAAGAAAAAAAAAAATCTGGCTTCTCTCTACCTTTCTGGCCTAACCTGTTTTTTCCCAAGCACAACCTGAGCCCCTCCCTGGAATGGGTGGTCTCCTTTACTAGAATTCACATCTAATCCTAAAATTGTGGTTGACCAACCCCAGAGCTCAGTGTCATGGACCAATCAGTGGGCTGTGTGGCTCATGTGAGCCAGAGGATATAGTTACCTGGGAAGAAATACAACCTCTCTCATCTCTTCTTGGTTGGTCCGCACAGACCCCCTGAAATTCCAGGTTCTGGTAAGTCCCCTCATCCCAGGAGAGGAGCTTTTTGTCCTACATGCCCCCACACACACACATGGAGAGAGCTCTCTGTATTTTCTCCTCTTTCCTTCTCTTGATATAATAAAGTTCCTTCCCTCACTGAGCTGTTGACCAAAGCGACTCATGAATTTCCAACAACTAGACAGAATTCTGTCAAAGCTCTTGAGTGCTCTCCCCAGGCCTGAGGCAAAACCCTGTTACCGAAGAAACCACAGACTGCATCGATCAGTATCGAGAAACCCTTCAACGTC
>PVHP010030559.1:0-21627 GCA_004024765.1 Zapus hudsonius | reverse complement strand
CAGCTACAACTCAGACAGAGGCCTAATTTCCAGAACCTACAGAGAACTCAAAAAAATTAATAACAAAAAAGCAAACTGCCCCCTCACAAAATGGGGCACTGATCTCAACAGAGAATTCACAGAGGAGGAAACACAAATGGCCTTTTCTCACCTGAGAAAGTGCTCAACATCCTTAAGCATCAGGGAAATGCAAATCAAACTGACAATGAGATACCACCTTACCCCTGTCAGAATGGCAATCATAAAGAAAACCAACAACAATCATTGCTGGCGAGGATGCAGGGAAAGAGGAACTCTCAGTCACTGCTGGTGGGATTGCAAACTTGTTCAACCACCTTGGAAAGCAGTGTGGAAAATTCTGAACAGAATGGACATAATCCTTCCAATGGACCCAGCTATCCCTCTGCTAGGCATCTATTCACAAGATGTCACATCTCAACTCAGAAATATTTGTACAACCATATTTATAGCAGCTCAATTCATAATAGCCAAGAATTGGAATCAGCCCAAATGCTCATCCATGGAGGAATGGACAGAGAGACTGTGGTAAGCAACAGGATGGAATTTTACTCAGCTGAAAGGAAAAATGAAATATCGAAATTTAGGAAAAAATGGTCTGACTTCGAACAGATCTTACTAAGTGATCACTCAAAAGTACAGAGAATAGAATGCCACATATTCTCCCTCATATATGGTCCTTAAGCAGGATAACCGTTTTCTTTATGCAGACTAGGAGAAAGAAATTAGACGTTATGAATGAGGGATAAGGGTTGGGGGAGGGGAATAGCTTAAGCATGAGGAATAACCATATTAGGTTCCAAAACATAAAATCCTTACAGGCATACTGTAACCTATTGAGAAAATAGTGAGCATCGACTGGCAAGAGGGGCCATTATTAGTAGGGGATAGATTCTAAGCCTGTGAATAATTAGACCAACCTGACAACACCTGGTTCCAACCATTGGTTCCTTCCATCACTGGGCTGTTGACCAAAGCGACTCATGAGATTCCAAGAACAAGACAGAATTCTGTCAAAGCTCTTGAGTGTCCTCCCCAGGCCTGAGGCAAAAACCTGTTACTGAAGAAACCATAGAATGCATCTAGAAACCCTTCAAAGTCCAGAATGGTATCCAGCCCCCAGAGGGCAGTTAGTGTAGTGCTGGAAGGCACTGCACAGGCTGCCAGGGGAAACTGATCAACAACAGCTGGAGTAAACAGAGACCACTGACATGGAACACAATCTGCTGTCATGAGTAGGCTGACCACACCTCCTACTGGGAGGGAACAGCGAACCAAGGAGCACTTGTGTAATAGAGGAGCCTGGGCCTGGGGGAGACAATCAACAGCTTTCAAATTTGGCCAATTTTCCACTTAGTGAGGGGTCCCCTTGTCTGGACCTGGGGATTCTGGGCGATAGACACAGGATCCCGTACTCTTGTGCTCACAAGACAAGATGTACTATGAGAGCGATTGACAGGGAGGCTACTAAAAATAGAATCTAGGTAATCCAGAATTGTGTATATTTGTTAACCTACACTGATCACATTCTCCAATGGAGATTGTGTTTGTACTTTTCAGGATGCAGTGAGACAGCTGGGGCCCATGTAACCCTACCAAGTCACCGTAGGCTGATAGCTGAGATTTTGGCAAGAAAGGAGCCCCCACAGTAGTACCATGGAGGATCCAAATGGAACCCCACAGTGAATGACGGGATGAACAAGAGGCCCACAGCCACAGCCATTAAATCAACACAGGATAAGCCAGTGAGACAGAAACCAACGATTTTCGACACAAAGACCCCTAAGCTCACAACCTTAAAGCAAATTTATTACTCATCCACCACGACTCAGGGAACTATGCGGAAGAGGGGGCGGAAAGATTGTGAGAGCCGTGGTGGGGGAGATTATCCAGAGTCATGGCCAGGAGAACCTGGCTGAATACTTGGCTATCCATGGTCCCCTGTCACAAGGACTGATCTAGACGACCCATGGAGGAGGTTATCCAGTAGAGGGGGGAGGGTAGGGCAGTGGGGAATTGGGGATAACAACTCATTGTTTGCCCACTAAATGTTGTAACTCATTATGGACAATAAAAAAAGGAAATAAAATAGCAGAACATACTTGTCCTAGAAAATGAAAATTAAATGTTGATGTCAATGAATTCTTTATATTGTAACTAAGATATTACAATATTCTACATCAGTGAGGAAAAGAAGGAAGCTTACACTCATTTAGTTTACTCTTAGCAGGAGAATGCTTCTATTTGCACAGCTCCATTGAGATTAGATAGGGGTCTAGCATAGCTCGGAGTCTAACATACATTTTATAAAAGATCTGATGAAGATAAAAAGAGAGAAATCCACATAAATAAAAATAAAAATCAGTAATTTATTAAGAATATTTGGACAACGTGGTATAACTGATGGTATATAACTGTGATATAACTGAATCAAGAAAGAGAGATAAATGAGGGAAGAAGGGAATGAAAGAAGGCAAAAGAAGCAAAAGAAATGAAGTCAGAAGAAGGTAGTTCAGTAGAACACTGAAAAACACATGCATGTAAGGTAGCTACTAAAGTGCATGGAAAGACTATCTTGAAAAGATTAATGATGTTTCATGATGATAATTCTAATGAAACAATTTGGGCAAAAATTGGTACACAAAAATGACTTGTCTCAATATTGAGATAAACTAGACTTACAGACAATCCTATTATAGTCATGCCTAACAAAATAATAAACCTAGAAACTTGAATGGATCAAAGTTTTTCTAAGAACTTAAATGCCATTTCAGAAATTTCAAAAAGTTTCTGAAAACTTTTTCTGAAAAAATTTCTGAAAAGTTTCAGAAAAATGTTCAGGAATTTTAAGAAGAATATAAATATCCTGAACCCAAGTGGGTTAGCTTCATAATAATTATCATAATGTATTAATGTACATGAAAATACATAGGAAAATATGATCTATAATTAGGAAAATAATAAATTACTGAATAACCAACACAGATGTTAGAAACAGAATACAAATACATTTTACGTATATCTGTACTTTATATATTCCAAAAGTTAAGTAGACTGAAAAGAAAAAGAAATTACCTTGCAGAGATAGACATTACAATGCCTCCAATGAAAAGTTCATTATACTGGATGATAGATTAAACATTTTAGGAGAAAAAAAGTGTTAAATTGAAGGATTTAATGTGTATGGGGACATGGTGTAACCTGAGATAGGAAAAGTTTTCAAAAGATGCATTGCTTTTATTTCTATATTATTAGTTAGACTTTGGGTCCAAACAGATAGGATAAAAGGTCTTGGTTTCAGTAGTGATATGAGGAACTTACATAGGCAAACTGAAATATGTAAATCATCTTTTGATTTGGATCAACATAGAAGGGGCTCCATTTAAATATTTTTGTAGTAAAAGTACTGGGACTCCCACTATAGAAGTATATATACAGCTGTGAATAACTGGGAAAATTAGAGCATAATAATTTTATTTATTCATAAACTTTATCTTACAGATTACTCTTAGCCCATTTTTAATTCATATATTTATTTATTTGCAAACAGATAGGTGGCAGAGAGAATGGATGCACCAGGGCTTCTAGCCACCAAAAACAAACTTCAGATTTATGTGCCAGTTTGTGCATCTGGCCTTACATGAGTACTGGGGAATTGAATCCGGGTCCTTAAGATTTACAGGCAGTTGCCTTAACCACTAAGCAGTCTTTCAAGTCTCCACTTAGTCTATTATTACAGTGAGGTATTTCAAATAAATTTTAATGATAGAATATAAAAAAGAAGGATCTTTAGAAGTAGAGAAAGAAATTGGGAAAGAGACCAGAAGATGAAAAGATCTCCTATGTTCATAGACTGCAAGAAATAATATAAAAAGGCTACCCTAACAAAAGTAATATACAGATTCAAAGCAAACTTGAAGAAATTTCCAGAACATTCTTCACATCATAAAAATAAACTTATAATTCATATGGAAGCCCAAAAGACCCTAGTCAAAGTATCCTTAGCACAAAAGAATACTACTAGACATATCACTATATCTGATTTCAATTTATATTACTCAGCCATAGTAATAAAAACAGTATGGTACTAACACAAGAACAAACAACTTTATGAAATGGAATATAAGTTCCAGTTATAAGTCCATGTATCTGTAGCCACCTGAATTTAGATAAAGTTGCCAAAAATACATACTAGAGACAAGAAAGTATTTGCAACAAATGGTGCTTGGAAAACTGGATATTTCTGCATATAAAAGATTGAAACCATAACCTTATGTTTCTCTCTTAACAAAAATCAACTAAAATTAAATCAGTGAGCTGAAACTTTGAAATAGGAAGTAGATATGTAGGGAGAAAAAATAAGGCAAACAACCAATAAATAGGACCTCATAAAATCAAAAAAGCTTTTATACAACTAAGGAAACTATCACCTGAGTAAAGAGGCAAACTATAGAATGAGAACAAATATTGGTCACCTATTCATCTGAGAGAGGATTAATATCTAGAATATTCAATTAGCTTAAAAAACTAAATCAAGAAAATAACCCAATCAAAAAATAAGCTTTGTAGCTGAGGAGTTTTCAAAAGAAGAGATACAAATTACTAACGCATGTTTTAAAACATGTCCAACATCCTTAGTAATCAGGTTAATTAACAAGCAAATTAAAACTATGATGAAATCTGTAGTATTTTAAATGTGTGGCTCCGAAGACTCAGACTTGAATCTTGAGTCTCCAGTTGGTGGAGTCCTATGGAGGAAGAAGTATGTTACTGAGGACAGATTTTGGAGTCCAGCAGTATAAGGTGTCTTGAGGGGCAGTTTTGAGTCCAGAGCTAAGGTGTGGGAAGACAAGTTTGGGCTCTCCTGTTCATGCTTATTTTTATTTGCAGACTGTTTCATGGTTTCTCTCTGCTAGGATGTATGGAAGTGAGCCAGCTTCTTCTGCCATTGATAGTGTTCCCCTGGAATTTGTAAGCCTGAAATAAAGCCATTCCCCCTATAAGGTGCTTCTGGTTGAATATCTGTCCCAGCAACAAGAAACTGAATGTAACACCATCTCATTTCAGTCAGAATGGTTATTGAAAAATCAAATGACAACAAATACTGATGAGGCTGTGAGCAAAGATGATCCATTATTGATTAGGTGTATTGTAAAATTTTGCAGCTATTATGGAAGTTAATGTAAAGTTTTCTCAAAAAGCTAAAAGTCAATCTAACTTTAAACCCAACTATAACCTTAATATGCCTTAAATACTAAACTTTCGTATAAAAAGATATTTGTTCATCCATGTTTACTGCTGCTGTATAAACAATAGTTAGGGGATGCAATCAGACAAGATCCATTCAAATGATGAAAAGATAGTGAATATGTGGCAATACATATACTTACAATGGGATTTTATTCAGCTATTAAAAAAACCTGAAATTATGAAACTCACAGGCAAATGAATGGATCTGGAACAAACAGTATAATGTAAGGTAAATCAGGCTCAGAATGATAATCTCCACTTGTTTTCTCTCATGTATGGATCCTAACTTTGAGTTTTTAGATTTGTATATAAATTGGAGTAAAAGCTGGTAGAGGCAAGGAAGCTAGAGAGGGACCAAGACAGGATTGTGGAGGATTGGAGGATTAAATAGATAGGATATTAGATATGTACATAGATGGGTGGAATACTAGGCATGGGAAGGTTTAAGTGAGATCAGTAAAGGAGAATGGACGTCAGTTTGCTGTAGGTTTCCTGCTGTTCAAAGTTGGCTTTATTCCCCCCTTAACTAACAAGTTGGTGCTCCACCTTAAACTATGGAGTATAACAAATGCAGGAAGGGTGGGTCATTGGATTTGCAAGATGGTTTTGTTTTTGAAAACAGTCATGAGCAGTGTGAGTCAGGTGTGTTGAATTGCCTGCATGGAAGCCCAAAGGAGCCATGAGGATGAAATGTGGGTTGCTGTGGAGACCCAGTGAAATGCCAGGACTATGGTATGGCTGCCAATAAAGTTTTCCCTGACTGTGAGTAGCTGAGCTGGAGGGGTGGAATCAGTATTCCAAGAATGTTGTCATTGGTTATCATAGGACTTGGAGTTAGAGTTTGATGTTTGTACTATTTCTTTTAAATCATGTATTGGTTCAATTTTTTTTTTGCTATGATCAATGCTATCTTTTGCTGTGTGAATATTCTGTGCCATTATGATTTTGTTGTTGTTGTTTAGTTTTGTTTTGGTATTATGGTATAACTTGGGGAACTTGGAGTTGAGCTGAATGAATTGTATTTTACATCATGTAGTGTTATTAGGTTGTTGAGGCCAGGGATGTATTGTGATGGTTTTATTTATGTGTTCCACATAAGTGAATGTGTTCTAAATGCTCCATCCCCAGCTGATAGCAGTTTTGGAACTGGAACCTTGTTGGAGATATATTGTTGGGGGTGGCTTATGGGGGTTAGAGCCAGCTTCCCCTTTCCAGTGTTTGGCACACCTTCCTGTCCCTGTTTGCAGTGCTGTGGCAGAGGTTATGTCCATCCCTCTGCTCAATCATTTTCCCTGCCATCATGGAGTCTCCCCTCGAGCCCATAAGCCAAAATAAACCCATTCCTCCACAAGCCACTTTTGGTTGGCTTCTTCTTTGTTGCAGCAACAAGAATGTTGACTACAATGAAACAAAAATTAAGACATAAGGAAGCATACTTCTTTGTTAGCTAATTAAAAATATGAGAGAGGGAATGAGAGACAGAGAGAGAGAGAGAGAGAAAGAGAGAGAGAGAGAGAAACAGAGAGAAGTAAAAGCTGGCTCTGAATACCAAATAGACTAGACTAATAATCAACCCAACTTCTGTGTCCAGAAACACACCTGTTCCAGTAAGGCTTTAGCTTCCAATGGTTCTACAATATGGGGTCAAGTAGGAGCTTAATCACATATATTGGAGGATATGGGGGGCATATTACTTTCAGACCACCACAAGGGATAATAATTATCAACAGTCTTAACTAGTAGTGGCCAACAAGGCGAGATGTGCCCTCAGCTGCAATAGTGGCATGCCACCTGTTGAGGTAAACAATTCTTCTTTAACTGGATTTGAGGCCTGTTCTAAAGCAGAACATTCTTGCCTAAAAGCTTAGTCAAAAACCTTTGTGAAGGAAGGTCATAAATATGGAGGAAGGTACAATTGTCCTTTGGCTAAGTGGATATGTTGTTCCCATCATATTTACCTATAAATATCTATATTTATGCTCATAGATTAGTGTTGCTCTCAATTTTATCATAGATTTTTATGTAGGTGGTGGTGACTACCAAGAGTGTCTACAAACTTTTCAAAGTACAGAGAGTAAGTGGCTATTGAGTACTCAGCACTAAATGAGGCATCACTATCATGACCTGCGTGACTCAGAGGACAATATTGAAAAGGGCAGAAAAATGTATGATTCAAAGGATGGGGATGAATACTTTTCAAAGTTATCTTCAGGATATGAAATGACCTCACTCATAGAAGCTGCCATTACTTGCACCTGACCTATGCAATGTTGGCATCATCAGCATTTCAACACAGATAATGGAGGATAATAATAAAAAAGACATAAAAAATAAAAAAAAAATATAATCAGAAAGTAGAAGGGATTCTGTGAATAGGTGCATGGAGGTAGAAGAAAAACAGGGTAAAGGGAATAGATTATGATCAAAATACATTAGCTACATTTATAAAAAAAATCTTTAAAGGTCTCTAGAATTTGATCAACAGTTAAAAGAACATTCTGTACAAGTTCGAGGTCTGCAGAGGCCATGAGAGTCTGAGTTTGATCCTAAAGAGCCACATAAATAGCTGGGCCTAACTAGGGGCATCTCTAAGTCTGGTCCCATAGGTGAGCAGAAACCAGAGAATTGGCAGATCTTGAACAAAACAAAACAAAAGAAAACAAAAAACCTCCAGGATTAGTGAGAGATACCAGCTCATGAAAGAAAAATCAGAAGATAATGACCATAGTTTGAGTCACCAGTAACAATGTAAAGCCAGATGCAAAAAGTGACCCATGCACCTGGATTCTTTTTGCAGTGGCTGAAGGCCCTAGCATGCCCATTCTCTATGTCTTGTATCTATTTCTCTCTGCTTGAAAATAAATAAAAATACTTTTTAAAAAAATTAAAATGACCATATGTGAGCAAATAGAATGGGAAGAAGAAGAATGGAACTGTACTCCTGATGTTCTCTTTAGGCCATGGCAGGCAAGTGCCCTGGCTGCAGTTGAGCAAACAGGCCACATGGGCATAGACATGTGTATATGCCACATACACCACACAGAAACATGCCCAAATTGAAAACAGACAATTAAGTATTTTAAAGATGAAAATTTCATGGGAGGTTAGTAAGAGCTATGGTCTAAACAGATTTAGCATATGTAAAGCCACAGAGTAGTGAGAAAACAGAATATAATTAAATTAAGATAAAGTATATTCATGATTTCATTTATTTTTACTGTGACTACTGACAAGAATTACTCATGAAGGTTTTTATATCAAGATTTTAACATAATATATTATATTTTACTAGAAGTTTCACAAAAAAGAAACTATCAAATATGTTCTTTGTATGATCATTTCTTATAGCACATTTTAATAAAAACCAAGAATGAAATATTAAATTGTATTTTGTGGAGACAACAAAACCCCACATTCCTAGATGCTGTATTTTGATGTTAAGAGACAGAGCTGTGTTCCCATGCATTTAGTACCATGCTGTCAAACACTGGCAACAAGGTACAATGGACTTGACTCAGCAACTAAGCACATTTGTTCACAGTACACTTTCTTCTTTTCCAATTCTGCATTCCATATATATATAGAATCTTTGAGGCTATAGCAACCTGAGAGTGCTAGCTGAGTACTAAAAGTTCATTGTAGGCCACATTCATTCAAGATGTACTGTATTCCTAATTATATGCCATATAGTCACTAAAATAATCCAGAACAGTTTCTAGGGACAAGTACATCAGTGCAACTATCATTAGTAATAACCATGTACCAAATTTTATGCAGAATGCAAAGATGAATTACACATGGCCCAGGATTCAAACTGTGACATATTCCTACTTGATAGAAAATCCCAGTTATTTTTATTAATGTACATTTTTCCAATTACCTATAACTTCCTAGTTTTCATAGCTTGGAATATATATCATCACATATATTTACTGTATAATATGAAACAATTTTCATGTCAAGATACTATTTATTAGGATTGTCATAGTCAGTCACACGCTGCTGGGATGAATCTCCAAACCAGGCACAATTTTGGGGATGAAAGAATTTATTGAAGTAACAGACGCAGGGGAAGTTAAGGAAAGGCTCACCCCCTTTCACAGATCCAAGCAGAGACAGAGAGAGGCAGCACCTCCAGAAGCAAGCAAACAAGCCCACTCCCAACTAGCAAACAAGAGGAACTCCAGGCTTGATCTCAGACTGCTTTTTGCATATTTATAGCTAGAATTCCAGACCCATCCCAGTAACACCTTAGGGCTGAACCCTAGGATCTGGCCAAGGTGACACAACTCTTCCAGCTGGAACTGGCTGGAAACAATTTACAATTATAATAAGCTTTTGAGTCTATTGGGGGACATTATTCAAACTACCACAAGGATGTATCAAGTCCATTAACATCAAGCTCAGCTACAAGATAATGAGCAAATATATGTTGTTTTTCCATGGACTGAGATTCTCCATGCAACTCAAGCTAACCTGGGACTCAGTGTAGTCTAGGCTGGCATCAAAGCTACAAGGCCTCAAACTCAGCCTCCAAAGTATTGTGAACACACGGATATGCCTCACCCCAGGCATACACTCACAGCCTGATTTGACAAAATATTACTCATTGCCTGGATTATATTCAGAAAATGATTTTAATACTTTCTAAAACTACATTTGCTAGTAAAACGCTTTCCTGTTGTTGCCTGTCACCTGGTGTCTAAACACCTAGTATTGGAATCACTGGGGGGGGGGTTTCCTTTGTGACCACCCCACCTGGTTTGCAATATCAAGTCCAATAAAGACTTTCTCCAGTGGGGGAAAAAAGACATGCATTTCAAGAAACTCTGTTTAAATCCAAGTAACATGGAGAAATATTTCAAAAATTGAAGCAGAATTGCTAGTTTACAAGTGTGTTTTAAAAATATCTCCATCAGCATTTTGATATTTCATAATTGGGACAAGAATAGTTTCTAGCTTAAGAAATAATGCTATGAATATAACAGCATGAATAAAGATGCACTCATTGCAAAGCCACTATCAGACCATAGGAATTCATCTTCTAAGGTTGGCAGAATGGATTTAGTGCCAGCTCTTGAGATTCCTTGATTTAATTATATGGTTCTTATAACTAGTGTACTTTTTAATATACATCTATATATACAAGATTGGGTATGTGAAATTGGTTTTGTTTGCATAATGGTTGTTTTGAGCTTGAGCCAACATTGAACTTATCAAAATTCTCAAAACTTTTATGAACACTAGTGTGATGGTTAAATTTATTTGTCAACTTGACCAGTATAATAATCCATAATAATCTAGGGTGGGTCTCTGAGTTTGCCTGCAGGAAGGATTGACAAAATCCTTTTTGGATTTTGGAGAAGGGAGGAGTTCCCTTCTCCAGAGTGAGCCCTTTCCCCCAGGGGGTGGGCTTTCCAGAAGGAGACTAAATGTAAGGAAGCTTAAGGGGAAGGAGACGTTCTTCTTTCCTCCCCCGGTTGCTGGTGCTTGTTTCTGATTTGCACTCGCATCCTGCTCTCCTAACCTTCCTGGACATTGGAACCCAGTTTCCTTGGCCTCACATTGTGGACTGAAGGGCAGCCACTCCCCTGGGAGCCATCAGGCCTTCTGGGATGGATTGGGACTGCTGAGACATCTATCCAGGTGGCCTGAACAGCTGGTTTCTTCACCTGTGGGCCTACAGACTGCTATTGTTGGACTGTTGTAAGCTACCCCAATAAATTCCCTTTTATTATAATCTATTCTATTAACTCTGTTTCCTCTAGAGAATCCTGAAAAATGACTGGTATGAGCAGATGGAGATGGCACAGAAAGAAAGATCTTTGGGTCGAAATTGCTGCCAGTTCACCTGAAATTGTTTCAGAGATGACAACCATTGAGATTAGGCCAGCTGGTCTGTATTGGGACAATAGGAAGAATGCAGATTCTTTGAAGTAAGGGGCCTGAATGCTATGTTCCCCCCTGGATAAACAAGTTGGAAGCCCACCTGGTTCTGTGAAGTACAATAAATGCAAGAAGAGAGGGTCATTGGATTTCCAACACAGTTTTGTTTTTGAAAAATGGCCAAGGGCGTGTGAAGCAGGTGAACTAGGTTGCCTGAATGGAGCATGATGAAGCCATGAGGATGAACTATGGGTTGCAATGGAGACCCAAAGAAATCCAGTATTATGGGTGGGTGTCAAGGTGAGCTGCCAGCACTGGATAAAACTTTCCCTGACTGTGAGTAGCCGAGCTGGAGGGGTGGAATTGAATCTCCAAGAGACTTGTTATTGGTTAGAATTATTGAACTTGGAGTTAAGAGACTGATGGTGCACTGCTTGTATTGGTTCATTCTGTTTTTGCTGTGACCCATGTTTTGCAGTGTGAATGTTCTGTGGCATTACGGGTTTATTTTTGGTATTATGGCTCAGTTGAAAGCTGTGGGGTCTTAAGAGTTGAGTTGAACACATTGCATTTAAATCATGTATAATTATTAGATTGTGGGGGCCATGGGCCGACTGTCATGTTTTGATCCAGGTGTCCCCCACAAACAAATGAATGTGTTCTGGGTAACCGATCCTCAGCTCATGGCAGTTTGGATTTTACAACTTCAATGGAGCTGTGTTGTTGGGTGCGGACTTTTGGTGGTTATAAACCAGCTTCCCCTTGCCAGTATTTGGCAACCTTCCTGCCATTGTTTGCAGTACTGTGGCAGAGCTGATGTCCACCCCTCTGCTCATGTCATCATTTTCTCTGCCAGGATGGAGTCTCCCTTTGGGTCTGTAAGCCAAATAAACCCATTCCTCTACAAGCCACTTTTGTTTGGGTTCTTTCTGTGTAGCAACTAGAAAGCTGACCGCACAACTAGTAACTTGAAATAAAATGTTTGTTACATCATCTCCTGAAAATAATTTATTCCCTGTTGTAGTCAGCTTTCTGGTTGCTGAACAGAAAAGAACAGGACCAAAACACCTTGTGAAGGAATTAGTTTACTATGACTTACAGACTTGAAGGGGAACTTCATCATGGCATGGAAAACAACTGCATGAAGAGAGGGGTGGATATCACCTCCACTAGAGCACTGCAAACAGCAGCAGGAAGGTGTGCCAAATACTAGCAAGGGGAACCTGGATATAATGACCAACAGCCCACACACAATAACACAACTCCAACAAGATTATCAAACTCAAACTGCCATCAGCAGAGAATCAAGCATTCAGAACACATATGTTTATGGGGGCACATGGATCAAACAATCACAGTCCACCCCTGGACCTCACAAACTAATAATCACACATGACGTAAAATACAATGCATTCAGCTTAACTCCTTTAAGTCCCACAGTTTTTCATCCAAATGATCCATAAGGACAAAAATAAAAAATAAAAAAAAAAAAAAACATAATGGCACAGAACTGCAAAAGATAGCATTAGGCATGGGAAAAACATAATGAGGAAATAAATGATTTAAAACAAGCAGGGCAACATCAAACTCTAACTCCAAGTCCAATAATTCTAACCAATAACCAGTCTCTTGAAGATCTGATTCTGCCCCTCTAGATCAGCTACTCACAGTCCAGGAAACTTCTTCTGGTGCTGGTAGCTCAACTTGTCAGCCATTCCATACTCCAGGCATTCACTGGGTCTCCATTGCAACACACAGTTCTTCCTCATAGCTCCATCAGGCCTCCATGCAGGCAATCCCACATACCTGCTTCACACTGCCAATGGCCAAAACCTATATTGCAAATCCAATGACCCTATCTTTCTGCATTTGTCACACTCCATAGTGCCAGGTGGGCTATGAACTTGTTCATCCAGGGGTTCATTCAGGGGGAATAAAGTCAACTTTGAAGAGCAGGAAACCTCCAACATTCAGGATCCTTACTTCAAAAGAGTCCACATCCTTCCTGCTGTCCCAATGCAGATCACTTGGCCCAATCTCAATGGTTGTAATCTCTCAAACAATAACAGCTGGGCTGGAGAGATGGCTCAGTGGTTAAGGCACTGGCCTCCAGTGACTAAGGCCCTGGGTTCAATTCCCCAGGACCCACATAAGCCAGACCCACAAGGTGGTGGCCCTGGTGTGCTCTCTCTCTCTCTCTCTCTCTCTCTCTCTCTCTCTCTCTCTCTCTCTCTCTCTCTCTCTCTCTCTCTCTTTCTGCTTGAAAATGAATAAATAAAATATATTTAAAAAACAATAAAAGCTGGTTTAGGCCTAAAGTTTCCTTTCCTCTGTGCCATCTCCATCTGCTCACACCAGTGCATTTTCATGCAAGACAACCCTGCACATGTTCTCAGGACAGAGGCAGGCAGAAGCAGCAAGTCTCTCACTCACACTGCTTCTGGCACAGTCCTTACAAAGTTCTTTCTCGCCCTTATATGCCAAACCTCACAGTCCGTAGCTCTCACTTCATTCAGGTATTTCCAACTCTGACCAGAATGGTCAATCAAGCTGTACTGACAGAACTGCAGGCATCTCTTAGTTCAAGGTTTCAAAAATGTCCACATGCCTCCTGCAAATCAATTCCAAAAGGCCAAAAGCCACAGAATCAGGGTTCTAGCATCTATGACAGATCCCACTCTCTGGCACCAAAACTGTTGTAGGTAACTTTCTCATTGCTGTATGGATAGAACCTGACCAAAGCAGCTTTTGGAGGAATGGGTTTATTTTTGCTTATGGGCTCAAGGCGGGAACTCCATTACGGCATGGAAAATGACTGTATGAGCAGGGAGTGGACAACACCTTCCTTAGAGCACTGCAACCAGTGGCAGGAAGGTGTGCCAAACATGGGCAAGAGGAAGCTGTCTTAAAACCCCCATAAACCCACTCCCAAAACACAGCTCAAACAAAGTTCTAATACCCAAAATGCCATCAGCCGGGGATGGAGCATTCAGAACATATTTGTTTGTAGGGGACACCTGGATCAAACTGTGACATACCCAGATTACTCAGTTGTAGAGATTGCTGAAATCACAATGTAACAAAAAAGAATTAGATTTGGTTAATACATACTATCAGCTTTATTCCAAATCTAGGATTAGTCATTTCTTAGCTGTGTGGTTTTGGCAATTAATTCATAATTGTGGTGCATGGATTCCTTGGGCAGTCATTATACACTAACACACTGGTTCATCCAGGTGGGTGGACAGAGTCTTTGGACAGCGATGAGCCAACAGGCATAGCCACCTGGGAGGCACTTGCAGTGAGGAGCTCATTTATTATGCATGAAAAAGTTGTTTATATAGAGGAAAAATCAGAGGTAGGGGCATAAGCGGCAAGAGGATTGGCAGGGACAGGGTAGTCTGTGGACATTTTATGAAGGGATTGGCAGGGGCCAGTAGTCTTTTGATGCCTAGTTTTCATAGGTAAGTTGGGAGGGTCTTTCTCAGCTCCAAGTGGTGGGAATTACCAGGTGGTGTTGGCTGCAGAGGAAATGTGACCTTTAAATTTTTATTGTCCATGCTTGTTATTATAGCTTGGGTATGTGAGCTTTAGTAAATTCAGGCCTGGAAATGTCTGGGCTTATCAGAGTTTGTTGCGGCCTGCCAGGTGCTGGAGTTTTTAGGATAAAAGAGAGGAGACAAGGCTGAACTCCTACTGGTCTCAATCTCAAAGAATAAGGAAGAGATAATTAGGGTTTCAGGCCAGCCTCAACTTTCCTTTAACCCTATGTTCTCCATGTCCCTCAGCAGGGTCCCAAACATACAGTTTTTAATTTACTCATCTGTATGACAACTAAGACTCTAAGGTGGTAGTAAGGAATAAATTATATATATTCTGTTAAGCACTTAGAATAGTGCTTGGTACACAGTGTGAGTACAATAAATAGTAAATAGTCAGTGTTATTCTTATTTCCACCAGGAGACATATCACCATAAGGAAATCATTTTTCTTATTTTGAGTCTTCATGAACCTCTTCTTTTCTGACCCATGGTTACTCATACATAGGCTCATTTTAACTGTGAGTTTGACCTTCCCTGGAGTTAATACAATGGCAGGAATGACATTTCATCCTTATGGAATAGCAGTCTGTGTCTTCTTGACAGATTCCAACTGCTGGCTGGGACATATGCTGCTATAGATGTTAGAACAGCAAGAGCTATTTTGATACAAAGGTCAGGGATCAGTGTGACTTTTTATTTGTAATATAACAATGTTACCTTAATTTTATTCATTTTTATTGTCTTAATGTGTGACCAATTCCATATAATTATAATGGATAAAATATATTTGCATAAATCATTCTAAATACAAAACTATAATTTTCTTAGAGAAATATTTCCAAAACATCTAGTATACTTGATGATATTTAGATTACACTGCATGCATACATAAGACATAGCATCCACCCTTCAAGATCTGAAGATCTAGTAAGAGATCTAGTAAGAGAGAAGAAATATTTGGATGCATAGAAAATAAAGTAACAAATACCAAGTCACTGTGCCCATGGCAATAAGATAAACATTTTCTAATGCAGAGAGAAAAATGGTATCTGATAGAAAAGGTATTATATGGCTAGAGAAGAGGAAGAGGACAAAGACATATGATAATGCTCTTATCAGCAAATAACAATTATAAGTTTAGCTAGATCTGGACTTTTCTGTAGGAAATATCTAGGATCTAAGGTTGAAATAAGTTTTAAGGGTAAGATCATGAGGAACCTTGTATGACATGATGACAAATGGTTAGTTTATTTCTATAAATGGAAGAGACTATATATATATTTCATATATATTTCATATATATGAAAGCTTTAGAGACAAGTAATAATAAAAGGAATGTGAAAACTTGGGGAAATGATGTGAACCAAAATTGTAAGACTCAGTGGAATAATTAAAAGCAAAAAGTATGGAAGTTATTAAAGAAAGCTGAAGCCAGTGGAAAAAGAAACGGCTTTCAATGAAAGAATCACAAAAGTTTGCTTGATGATTGAATAGTTCTGTAGCTTTTAATGTGTTGAGATTTTTCCAGTTAGGCAATTTAAACAATTATTTTATTTTAATATTCCATTTATATTAGTTTTATTAGTTTTTGGAGATCAAATGTGGAGTTCTGGAAATATTAGTTAGAATAAATTATGTAGACACAGAATAAGCTCATGGTGATGGTATATGGAATGATGAATAATAAAGCTTAGCAAAAATTGAGAAAAGTCTATGGATGAAGACCCAACCTTAGACAGTACCCATGGAGTAGAGAATCTAGCACAGAAAAGAGCCATTGTTAGGCATGGTTGACAAGGGACCTTGCCAGTTTACCTTTTCTCATGTTGATGTCAAAAAACAGATATTGGAATTGTCTCAATTTTAAATAATGATTCTATATTACTTTTTTAAGCTTTATTTTAGCCATCCTTATTTCATTGTTTCTCTATATTTCAAGTTGACATAAACTTTTGCAAGAACATGTAGGATGTACTTAACACAAAGAAAAATGGGAACCATAAAAATGTATGGAGAAAATCCAATGCAAGTGAACATTGTTTTTTTTCAAATAACATCAGTTCATTGATTGGATAGATACTTAGACTAAGAATTGAAATACTACTCTGAATTTGACAGTTTAGCCAATGTGTAAGACTTGAGAGTTTAAAAAAATGATTGTTAGAAAAGTTTGGGAAGGTTTAAAAAAGTCAAAGTATTTTTTTATAGTCCAAATGACTAAAATAGAACAGATTGAGAACAAGAGGCAGAGGAAGGAGGACAATCATCTGTGATGGTGTGGATTCTTACTAAACTCCTAGGACATCACAGGCATTAAAAGTTTCATCTCATGGGTCAAACTATTTGTATTATCGGTGGGCCTTTAGGTGATAAGGCCTTAAGAGAAGTCCTTTGGTGGCTGCGGTGATGGCAGAGCAGTTAAAAGCACTTGGTTGAAGTCCTCAGGTCACTGAAGGTGTCCTTAGGTCACACAAAGGGGGATATGTAGCCTTTCCAAATCTTCCCTTACTTTTTTGTTTTTAGGCTCATCATTTTCTTCTACTGTGTCCCCACAATGTTGTGCTGTTTTGTTAAAAATCAATTGACATTTGATTGAAACGTCTAGAACTGTGAGCGAAAACAAATATTTCCTATTGAGAAGTTATTGATATCACATAATCTGTTATAGAGACAGGGAGCTGACTCATAGAACAATCTATGTTATCCAAAGCCTATGTTCTAAAGAGTGGCCAAACAAAACAGTGGTAGTATTGCAACTGCCAAGGCAAATTTGGCAAATGAATACTATTTTCCTTTACTCTTAGGTACTTATGTAGTCAACAAGCATTTGATTGTCCTTGGATATACTTGTCTTAGAATGAATTTCTTAATTATTTTCCTCTCATGGAGCTGTTCAAGCCTTGATTCCTCCAGTAATAATAAAATGACAATCATCAACTCTAACAGCCACTGCCTACATTCATAAATATGAGAATGTACTATATGACAGATACCTCACAGTCACTGTTTTATCCAATACAAGGTTTTGACCTTAAGAATGTTTTTCTATTCCCAATGATAGACACAGTGAAATTAAGATGTATGACCTAACTTTCTCAAGGTTGCACACTTAATAAGAAACAAAAAAGAAAAAAAACATAGTTTTCATATATTCCACGAATTTTTTTAAATGTCTGTGTATTTACCCTAATGTTTTCTGTTATGTTTCCAAAATCATATTTAGTTTCTATAAATTCACCCTGATCTTCTGTATGTCTTAAAGTTCATGCTATGTTTAGGATAACTTAAATATACCCTTACTGCTGATTTTCATCTTTATACTCTTTTCATTTTGTGATATTTAAATAAAAACATGTAAAAGAGGAAATATTTGTATATATAAATTATATAATCAAATTTTGATATATAGCAATATCAGAATAGGAACTTACTATCTGACTTAAACATAATTTTAGATATTTATAGAATTTCCTTTTCTATTTAATGGACTCCAAATTCCTTTAGGTTTTGATAGTAATGGGATGTGATAATACATGGAATGATATTTCTAATTTTGAAAAATATACTGAAATAATCATATTTACTCATAGAAACCCATTTATTCTTCTATGTTGATATTTATAAAAATATTTTGTATCATAGTTTAAGGACTTTGTTTTGTGAGGTGATCAACATTGCTGCCTCACCCTGCTAACAGAAGCATTGCTTCATTGATACCTACCATTGTAGAAGTCAAGTTATCTAAAAAAAGCACAGGTCATATCAATAAATCAATATTTAAATAACTTCTATGTGTTTCAGAGTAAATAAATGATAGCTAGAAAACTAGTATCTCAGTATCTTCTTTTTTCAAGGCCTAGGAACATCCTGAAACTGTGAGATTCAGATGGAGCATATATCCTTTAGTACTATGACAAACAGAATCTATTTATCATGGACTTTTACTTTGAATTTTTAGGAAATTTACAGTTCCTGTTAGAAATCTGGTATTTTTCCATTCTCAATATACCCAATTATGTTGTAATAATGGTTCTTATCACTAATAAAGTTTGAAGATTATTTCTTAGAAAAAAAGTATATTTTTCAGTGAATTTTCCTCATTGATGCTTCTACAGCTTAATGTGGATATGTACTTATGGAAAAAAGATTTGTGTTGACAAGATGGAATTACAGTAATTTTAACTATGAAAGTATAACATGCATACCTTGTGTTTTTTCTAAGATCCTCTGACCACCAGACATGGATTTATATGAATCCAGTGATAAATCAGAATTGTCTAATGTAGCCAGGAACACAGGCATTAAAATTAAACATTTTGAAAGACAAAAGAACTAACTTCAGTAGAGTTAGTATAAATTTAGAGAACTACTAAAATTTGTATTTCCTTTCTTTTTGGTTAGCATTCATCTATTTCATCTATTTCTTAGTAAGAAGAGATTAAATAAACATGTACATGGTGAAGTTATTACATTGTAAAGATTTCAATGGTATATTATCCTTGTTTTGGCCGGTGGTGAATCCTCTGTTGTGATGAATTACTTGTTTTCTGTTGGACCCCAGCCTGACTGAACAACCTTAAGCTAAGTTTTAGATGCTCTGTTCCTGCTTCCTCAGTTCCATGTAGCTGGTATGCTTTATTCCTGATTGTTAGGTTTCACTTTACTGGTGATGTAACCAACTACCCTGCTGATTGGCTGTAAAACAATGCACACCAGGGAGGCGTACTTTGCTCTGCTGTACTCTGCTGATTGGCTCCTGCCAAAAGTTTTGAATCTTAATAGGTGTGACAATGCAGCCTTGGGTTATAAAAGGGATTGGGGTGCTGGAATAAAATTTGGGATTTGCCTGATATATCTCCTGGTGGCTTGTGTCTGTCGGGCCTTACGCCTCACCTCTCCCAGATGAAGCCCTGGGCTACCCTCAGGAAGCCAGGGGGCCATGTCCCTCTCCAACAATTTTCTATATTCATGAATTTTGTTGTATAACTGCCTTCTAATTAGGTGATATTTTGATAATGTTTTAAGCAGTGTCTGTTATAACCTGCATTTTATTGATTCCCACCTAAACTACTACAGCATTTCTAGCTCACTGAAGGATTTCTTCCTGCTAACTTAGGTGTTTCTCAATGGTTGCACTTTTTATTAAAGGCTCCATTTTTGTCAAAAGATTGTTGTCATAGTTCTTGCTTCACTTTCTGGAATGCCAATAACCAGTTATAATTGTACATGCAAATGTCTGTCTTTGGGGTGAACATTTTTATTTAGGAATTTTGAATCCTCTCCAATTCTGAGATTTTGATGTTGAAGTCAAAATCTATCAGAATCAATGAGCCACCAAATTAAATAGAGTAGGCCTTTCTTTTTAAAAAGTTGTTTTACTCTGCCATAGTGATGCACACCTTTAATCACAGTATATGGGAGGCAGAGGTGGGAGGATTGCTGTGAGTGTGAGTTGGAGGCCAGCCTGGGGACTACAGAGTAAGTGCCAGGTCAGCCTGGGTTAGAGTAAGACCCTATATCAATGGGGTAAAAAAGGTTTTAGAGGAAATCCTATAGGATGTTGAAAGAATATGCAATCTGCAATATTTTAGGGAATATTCTGTTGATTTCTATTAAGTCCATTTGATCTACATGATTGTTGATCTTGACTGACAACTTGATTGGATATGATGCACTAAGATGTGGGGTAGTCCTCTTTTTGTTTTTTCTCTTTGGAATCATAAATGCCTCATGTATCTACATGGGTATCTCCTTAGATCAAATAATTGTCTACTATGATTTTATTGAATATGATTCATCTTTTTCTTGAACTTACTCTCCCTCTTCTTTGTCCCCAGTTCCTGGATTTAATCTCTTAATAATATCCTATAAATATTTTATATTTTGTTCAAATTTTTCTTATTTCAGTCATTGTATTAATGTTCTAATTCATCTACCTTTTCCTCAGGATCTGAATTTTATATTATACTTCATGCATTCTATTTTATTCTACTTAATGTATTCATGTACATTTTGTCAGTTGTTAATTGAACTTTCTCTTGGATTGAACATTTTCATTGAGTAAGTTTTGTTGTTAGTGGTTTATTAATCTAATCAAAGAATAATAGAAAGCAATAAGAAAGAAAGCAACAAAGAAAAAATCAAAGAAAAGACAGGAACACATTTTCTCCTGTGGACCCAATGATGCCTCCATATAAAGGAACAGGCTAGATATTTTTCTTAGTTTATTAATCCTGTATATCATAGTTTAATTACACACACACATATATATGCACATATATATATATATATATAATTTAGTAATAAATTATCATAGCTGGTCCTTTAATGCCCCATTTCTCTATGCAGCAATGAGGAGTTTTTGACCAAAAAAAGCATATTATGTTATGAGTGACTTTATGAGAACTTACCATTGAGATTAAGATAATCATTATAATACCTTCCAAGATTGTATTCTGCCTTTTAAGACCCTTCCCAGGTATTGTTCATCATCATGCTCTATGATGCTTTTGCCACACTTAAAAAAATAAGTGTTGCGGTCAGCTTTCTAGTTGCTGCACAGAAAGAACCCAAACAAAAGTGGCTTGTAGAGGAATGGGTTTATTTGGTTTACGGACTCAAGGGGAGACTCCATTCTGGCAGGGAAAACGATGGCATGGGCAGAGGGCTGGACATCACCTCTGCCACAGCACTGCAAACAGCGGCAGGAAGGTGTGCCAAATACTGGCAAGGGGAAGCTGGCTTATAACCCCATAAGCCCGCCCCTGACAACACAGCTTCATCGAGGTTGTAAAACCCAAACTGCCATCAGCTGAGGATTGATCTATCAGAACACATTCATTTGTTTGTGGGGGACACCTGTATCAAACCATGACAGTCCGCCCCTGGCCCCCACAAACTAATAATCATACAAGATATAAACACAATATGT